>APFE030243796.1:16007-50968 GCA_000404065.3 Pinus taeda
ACTAGGGTTTGTGGAAAAATGAGGAATTTGGCGGATCTAAGGGATGGGAAGTGTTTTATAAGGTACTTTAAGGATAGGGGAAGGTGTATGAACATCAGGAAACAAGTGTTGCCATTGATTTGACCATCCAAGAGAAATTTCCTTCAAAACCCTAGGAGAGGGAAATGAGCTTGCCTAGGCACAACTGAAGCATGAATAAGGTATAAAATGACTCATTAGACACTGACATGATAATGAAAACCCTATGAATGATGATAGGGTCAGCTGAATGATGACATGGACTGACATTTGGGCAATTTTGAAAAGAGTGAGAGAAAACCCTAGATCTAATGCCTAGTGACCAAATTTTGCTTGAAAACTCTTTGAAATGACAAAATTTGACCTTGACACTTCAAAATAACTTTGTAAGAACATATTTGAATCACTGGAGGAAGGCTGGAAAGACTGACACTAACACACCCCTCTGCATACTCCCGGATGACCTTAGGAATCCATCTTGATGGACTATATGTCTGGCCTTCCTTCTGCCAAGCATGGAAATGAATGTGTGTTTATGGTCATTGATATATTTTCTAATATGGCCATTCTGACTTCCTGCAAGAAGAGTATCACAGTAGAAGCCACTACTAAGCTCTTCTTTGAACAGGTGTGGGTACATTTTGGGATCCCACAAACCGTCATCTTAGATCAGGATAACATGTTCCTAAGTGCATTTTGGTCGATCCTCTGGTCATTTTTGGACACCAAGCTCACCAAATCAATTTCCTACAACACCCAAAATAATGGCCAGGTAAAGGTTGTCAACATGATGATCATGCACATTTTAAAAATGTACAACTCCAAGAATCCATGCACATTTGATGAAATTATCTCCTATTTTCAACAAAACTACATTTGATCTCTCCATGGCTCAACTAGCCACAACCCCTTTTAAGTGGGTGTGAGATTTCAGCCATTGGGTCCCATTGATGTTGCACTACCCCTTGCAATTACACAGGAATAATATGCACATACTAAATATGAAGCCAACAAAGCTATCAAGTTTATTGAACGAATTCAACACATTCATTAGTAGGTTCATGATATCTTGCAGAAATCCAATACCAAGTACAAATAACGCCATGATTAGCATCAGGTGCCACACAAGTTCCAAATGGGAGACGAGATTTGGTTACATTTGTAGAAGGAATTGCTTGCAGGGGCCCATTAAAATATTCAACCACTTCATTATGGACCTTACACCATCACTGATGAGTCTCATCATTGAGTAATTATATGGGCCTTAATTGGCCTTAATTCACCTCCTAGCTTAGTCAAATCAACTATTCTCACAACTTATTGCATACTTTTGATTATATTTTGCTTATGAGATGAGTTAGAGTTGGATATTTTTCTTCGTGGTCTAATGTGAATGTAATGCAGGAATAAAGGATAAAAGTGAGGCAAATGCAAGGATAAAAGGTAAAAGCAAGGAATTATGGTAGAAGACCTTGGTAAAAAATCAGATGGGACAAGGGAGAGGAATTACAGGAGGTAAATCCTCCTCATTTACTACCCATCCATTTGAATATCCCTCCATTAGCTAAAAGTACAAACAACCAAATCAGGAGTACTAAAAGATAGCCAAGCAAGTGGAAGTACAAGCAGCCTCCCTACTAGAAGGCAATCGAGTTAGTGAAAGTGAAAGGACAAGTTACCATTAAGTTGGGAGATGTACCTCCCTAATTTTTACGGAAGTCATTGAGACTTCAGATGTATAAATAGAGAGGCTTAGGACCTCAGTTTTTTTTAGTCAGTTAGCCAGTAGTTAGTGAGCTAGTCAGGATTAAAACTTTTACTATGGAACTCTGCTTTGTAACAATTTGATGTAATATAGTTCTTTTATAATGAAGATGAGTTTTGATTTGAGCCAACACTGAGTTAACTCAGAGGGCTGAGGCTCTTTGGTTAGGGCCCAACCCTAGCGGCCAAAGCTTCTCTTTATTGTATTGTTATCCTAGCTTAGATTCTTGTTTTTTGTTCATTTACTTAAGAAATTCATTTCCATTGCAACAATAGCATAGATGCATGGTTCGATTGTTCATTTGGTTAAATAGATGCATTTTCATTACAATGGTTCAGCACAAGTTTATGGCTTTCCTGTTCATGTACTTAAGCAACTTCTTGTTTTCTGTCCATTTGCTAGAATAGTTGCAGTCTCATTAGAATAGTGCAGAATAGTCTAGTTGTGATTTAGTTTGCTTCATACATGCTTTCAATTAGCCTAGTAGCAAAGAAAAGATCCACAAGGTTTCTCACAGGTTTCTCGGCCTCACCTCCTCCATCTGGGACCATGATGTGAAGAAGAAACCCTGCAGCAGCCCCAAAAACACAGGGTTTTGGTTTTCACAAAGGGTTTGTCATTTAAACACAGTCACTGAGTTCGTCGTCACTCTACCCCTTTAATAATCATCAGCTCGATTCTCTCTCTTTCTGTCATTCAGACCTCACTGACATTCCCATGTCATTCCCCTTTAGCACTAAACGCTTGAGCAGAAGCTGTTAAATTCATGTTTAAACGGTTTTTCCGGTAAATCACTTTACAAAACAAAACTGACCAATCATCGCTTAGATTCCTTTTTGTGTTTGACTTTTTGCCCTTTAAATCCCCGCCATCGATCTGCCTCAGATGATCTGACGGCTATCACACACCCACTCACCAACCTACTCGATCCATTCCCCATCGTAGATCTGCCTTGCTAGATCCAACGGCCTTCGTGAGATATCGCGTGGATCTCTTGTTCGACTGTTATCCAGCCGAGGGCATGCAATATGAGCAGTTTCCCTATGCTACATGTTGGCTGAGGAGGCTAATAGCGTGAAATTATACAAAACTGCTTACAGCTTTGAGGGCACGCGATATTCCGCTTACCGCCCTCTAAACCTGCTCTCCCATTTTCACACGTTTTCTTTTGCCTGCTTCCATATTAGCCGTCGATCCGTCTCCTGAACTAACGACTGTTGCTTCACCCGATACCATTTCCAAACGTTCCTTTTGCATGCGATCCCCACCATCCATCTGCCGATTGATTCTGCAATATAATCTCAGTAGTCCATGCTGTTAGTTGACCATGTTCGACCATTTTCCTACGTACCCTCCTGTGATCCGATCTCAGCCGTTCATTCACTTTCCACCCGCATGATCCAATGGTTCTTATGCACTATTGCTCATTACGTCCCCTTTCCACCATTTTGATCTCCGACCGTTCTTCCGCTTAGACACAAACCTAGCCTAGTTTCCATTGTTTAACCCTTAGTCTAAGTTTTGATGTTTTTACTTCTGCAACTTAGGAAATTAGCATTACATGATTGCTTTCTTCATTTTTGTAGTAGAATAGCTCTCCCCTAGACTAGGTTTGCTCTCCTTCCATCAAAATCAAGCTTCTTCTGACCCTATAGAAGTCTGGCTTGGAACCCCTAGGGTCTCTTACCAGATGAGCAGTGACAATAGGAAGTACCTTCACTTCTACTCGTGTATATAGCACAATCACCTCCAAGTTTGTACAAACCCCGGGTTGATAAGTATAGCTGGTAGCCCTGGGAGTTGCAACATTCTTGCGACAATACCTAGGCTCATCACTTTTTGATGCCGTTGCCGGGGAGGTGTTAGAGTAGTAGTAGTGATTACTGTTCTTTTCTTCTATTTTCTTGTTTCCAACTTTCTTCCATTAGTTTATTTCTGCAAAAGTAATCTAGTTTCTTTCTTTCATTTTGTCATTTATCTGCTTTCCTTTCCATTCTGCAATTTAATGTAGCTTCCTTTCCATTTTGCAAGTAGTTTTCTTTCTATCAGTAGTTACTTTTCATTCAGTCAGCAATTTCAATTCAAAAAGTAGTTTCCATTATGTTAGTAGTTTTTCATTTAATCAACAATTTCCTTTTTGCAGACTACTTTCCAGCTTTAAAGAAAATATCACAAAAAACCCAAAAACATTTCCTTTCATGCCTCGTAGGATTAGGGATAATTCAGGATAATTCTTGCCAAATACCCCCACCTCATCCAATAGTCAACCTTCTTTCTTCTTCACTGATGGTGAATTGAAAGCCCCTTTGGGTGAGCAAATTGACATATTTGAGGAACCTATAGGGGAAGAAGAAGAGGAAGAACCCATTCCTACTGAACCAATGGCTGAACACTTAAATGATAGAGGAGATAGAGGGAGAATTGTGAGTGCCTTCCCCATTAGGGAAACCAACGGGGACACTAAAATGAAGAATATAAGCTCCTCTTCTCTACCTCATTTCCATGGCTTGACCACAGAGGACCCTGACACTTTCCTATTTGAGTTTGCTGTTGTCTGCTGAACCTATGACTATATAGATGATGAACAAAAGTTGAAACTGTTTCTGTCTACCCTCAAGGATGCAACATTGTGCTGGTTCATGGGTTTACCTAGAGATAGCATAACAACTTGGGCTCAGATGCAATAGGCCTTTAACAACAAATATAGGGATTACCTATGGCTAGTACCCCATCTTCCAACTCATCCATCAAGGGTGAAATTGGAAATATGCTAGAGGAATTCAAAAGTGAGATGCTGCAAACCCTTTCCTTGTAATTGGACACCATGAATATCAGAAGGAAGCAAGAGGAAGTAGAGAGAGACTTGCCCATATTTTTTCCTAGGTGCACCAGGAGGCATCTTAGGAATGAATGCCCATTAAATTGTATTGATATTTTCTCAGTTTGTGAAGAAAACCACTCCACAGACAAGTGCCCTTCCTTACCTTGACTCAAAGCTATATATCAAGGAGCTGAAGGGGTCACTGAGCAACTTTTCTACATTAACCAAAGGAGACCTCTTGGGCCTAGACCATACCAACAGGGTATGCAAGGATCATCCCATGCATATTACAGACCCAACCAAACCACAACTACACCTTCTTGGACACCCCCTGCTCATCCTTCCTGGTCTACACCCCCTCCTTGGTCCTATGCATCTCAATATCATTCCCAGCCACCCAACCAATCATTTCAACCTTACAATCAACCACAACATCAATGGAATACTCCACCCCTGGGGTCGAGGCCCCAATTCAATAATGTTCTAGCTCTATTACCTCCATCACCTACCCAACTGCAACTCCTGCACTCTTCTCCACCTAGGAAACCCCAGATGCCTGCCCAGTCAAATCCAAACCCAAATAATATGTAGGCCCAACAAACATACAGTGGAGAGACATCATACCCAACTTATGCTGTTGAAATTCATGAGATCAACCTGATATCTGGGATAATTCTCCCAGATAACCAACCTCCCTCTCAACATAAGGAGGTTGAGGAAAAAAGAGAGGAAAAAAAACTTAAAGCAAATCCACCCTTTCCTGAAAGATTAGCCCAACCAAACTAGCCTACCCCAGAAGAAAATGAACTTCTAGGAGAATTGGAAAACCTATGTGTAGAGATTCTCCTTCTCCAGGCAATCAAAGATGTGCCTATTTACAATAAATTGATTAAGGAGAAGTGCTTTAAGCATCCAGGAGGAAGAAAAAGGGATGCCCCTACCATTAATGCCATTGGGTAGTTATCTAACTTAATGCTGGGGCAGGTAATATGTCCAAAATACTTAGAAACTAGAAGCCCTGTAGTCAATGTCCACATCAATGGCACCATTGTCCCACACACTCTGATTGATCTTGGGGCTACCATTAATGTGATGACCAAGGACACCATTCTCAAACTTAACCTCGAAGGGTCATTAAGGAAGACCACAACAGTACTAAAACTTGTAGACTATTCCACAATCACCCTTGAGGGAATTGTGGAGGATGTGATGGTCTCCATTGATTCCAGGGAGTACCCAACAGATTTCCTAGTTCTCCAGACTAAGGATAAGCTAACTGGTTACCCTCTCATCCTTGGGAGGCCATGGTTGGCCACAACTAATGCCTACATTAGCTGTAGAGCTGGGAATATGACCATCAAGAATGGGCATATGTCCAAACAATTAGTCCTATACCCTCCTTCTCAACCCTCCCTAGAACATGACTTACCTTTATGGTTGGAGGAGGAGGAAGAAGATGAGCTTGATTCTACCGAACTGTATACTTTGGAAGCCATCATAGGATGTGTACAATAAGATGAGGACGATGTAATTGAACACGTGTTGCAAATTCCAACTCCTAGTCTATTATCACTAGAAGAAGAGTAAAGGAAACACTGAATAATCATCCAATTGACTTATGCTTGGCCGATTCCAACCCAATCCAAGTCAAAACCATAGAATTTGGCCCAAAAAGAACCTTGAAGATTAATTCATCTCTTTCTACTTTAGAAGAGGAATGACTATGCAACTTGTTGAAAGACAATTTAGAATCCTTTGCTTGGAGCTACAAGGAAATGAAGAGAGTACACCCCTCGGTGTGTACTCACCACATATACATCAAGGAATGTTGCAAGCCAGTCAGGCAACCATAAAGGAAGATGAATCCAGCCCTCAAAGACATAGTCAAGGAAGAACTGTAGAAATTGTTAGATGTAGGGTTCATTTACCCGATCTCTGACAGTGAGTGGGTCTCTCCTTTAGGGTTAGTTCCCAAGAAAAATGGAAAGTGGAGGATTTTATCAATTATAGGGAGCTGAACAAAGCCACCAAGAAGGATCATTTTCCCTTACCCTTCATTGACCAAGTGTTAGATGGTCTGGCAGGGAAGAAGTTCTTTTCTTTCCTAGATGGATTCAGTGGGTACAACCAGATCCAAATCTTCCCAAAAGGCCAGGATAAGACCACTTTCACCTATCCTTGGGGTACTTTTGCCTATAGGGTCCTTCCTTTCGGCTTGCACAATGCTCCTGCCACTTTCCAAAGAGCAATCTTGATTATCTTTGCTGAATTAGTTCATGACGCTGTGGAAATCTACATGGATGATTTTACACCTGATGGCTGTGATTTCCAAGAGACCTTGACTAGCCTGGGCAAAGTATTATGCAAATACATTGAGATGAACCTGTCTCTCAGTCCAGAAAAATGTGACTTCTTAATGACTTAAGGGACTATGCTGGGTCACTCAATATCTCAGTCAGGACTGCAGGTGGACCCAAACAAAGTAGCAATCATTCAAAGGGTCCCACCTCCACAAAAGTAGAGAGATGTTAGGAGTTTCTTAGGGCTAGCTGGATATTAAAGAAGATTCACAAAATACTTCAGCAATTTATCCTCTCCTTTGTTTAGATTATTGGCCAAAGATTCTGAATTTATATGGTCAAAGAGTTGTCAAGAGGCCCTAGACATTCTAAAGGATAAGGTAACCATTGCAACAATTCTTAGAGGCCCAAACTAGGCCCTCCCTTTTCACATTCATGCTGATGCTTCACATAAAGCCATAGGAGCAGCCTTAGGACAGGTAGAAGAGAAATTGCCTTATGCCATCTAATTTACTAGTAAAAACCTGTCAAAGGCTGAACTAAACTATACTGTGACAAAAAAAGAACTCCTGGCTGTTGTGCATTCATTGAACAAGTTTAGGCATTACATTACAGGCTATCATACATTTGTGCATACTGATCATGCTGCCATTAAATATTTGATGAAAAAACCAGACGTAAATGCTAGAATCATAAGATGGTTACTTTTATTACAACAGTTTGATCTAACTATCATTGATAAGGTTAATAAGGAAAATGTTGTTGCTGACTTTCTGTCTAGAATGAATCTACCTGTAGGTGAAGAAGGAATGGTGGATGATCAGTTCCCAGATGAGCATTTGTTTTCTATTTCAGTGCTCTCCCCATGGTTTGCTGATATAACAAACTGTCTGGTGTTAGCACAGTTCCCACCAAACCTGCCCTCCAGAGAAAAAAACAAGATAATAAGGAAAAGTGTCCCCTTCACCTGAATTGGGGGAAATCTGTTCAAACTTGGCCCAGATCAAATCTTGACAAGATGTGTAAGGGAAGAGGAATTCTTTGACATCCTTCTGACCTGTCATGATGGGCCTTGTGGAGGTCACTTTGCAGCAAAGAGGACAACATTCAAGGTGTTGCAAGCAGGCTATTATTGGCCTACTCTTCATCAGGATGTGAAGAAGTATGTTAGTCAGTGTGATTGGTGCCAGAGGATGGGGAAGCTGACTCCAAGAGATGAAATGCCCCTACAACCTCAAGTGACTTTTGAGCCATTTGACAAGTGGGGCATGGACTTCATTGGGCCTACCAACCCTCCTTCAAAGAAAAAACAACACATCATTGTGTGCATTGATTATCTGACGAAGTGGGCAGAAACCAAACTAATTAAGGCAATAACAGAAGAAAAGGTGGCTGAGTTCCTAAGGGAAAATATATTCTACAAATTTGGGTACCCTAGAGAACTAGTCACAGACCAAGGCAGCCAGTTCACCACCAACATGATTGAAGAACTGCTCAAGCATCACAAGATCAAGCATAGGACCTCCTCTCCTTATCATCCACAAGCTAATGGGCAAGTGGAGGTGACCAACATAGCACTGGAGAACATCCTGACCAAGGTAGTGAACAACAACAGAAAGGACTAGGCTGAGAGACTAGTGGAGGCCACCTGGGCCTATAATACAACATGAAGACCACCACTAGATTTACACCCTATGAGTTGGTCTATGGAAAAAAGTGTGTTGTTGTTTTTTTTTTTTTTTTTTTTTTTTTTTTTTTTTTTTTTTTTTCATTGGATTTGAATATAACACATTGAGGATGGCAGCGCAACTAGATTTAGATCTCAACCATGCACAAAAAGAAAGGTTGTTCCATTTGAATGGCCTAGATGAATTCAGAATGCAGGCCCTCCTCCATAATGAGATAATTCAGCTTCAGACAAAGATCTGGCATGACAGACATATCAAGGAGAAGCTATTTCAAGAAGGAGACTGGGCATTATTATATAATTCAAGGTATAAAGACTTCAAGGGCAAGCTAAGAACAAGATGACTTGGAACATATGTGGTGGAAAGATGCCATGACAATGGTTCATTGCAGATCAGAACTATAGATGAAGAAGCCATTCCATTACTAGTCAATGGACACAGATTGAAAATTTACAAGAGGCCTTCATCTAAACAAGAGTTCACTGACAACATCAATAAGACAATGATGATGGTGGAGCAATTTCCAGCTCCTCCCTCATCAGGTCACTGAAAAAAAAAGAAAAAACAGAATAAGGATTTAGGTGAAAACCTCCATGAGGTGCCTGAGTCCCATCTTTGGGTTGCAAAACCTCCATGAGGCGGCCCAAGGATGAGAAAAAAGGAAAGAAAAAGAAGATCCATGGGTGAAAACCTTCCTTGAGGCGCCCATTGCAGATACCTAGGGTGAAAGGCTCTCTGAGGCAGCCTAGGTGTTTTTGAAAAAATACAATAATAAAAGAAAAAAAGAAAAAAGTAATTATTTTGTAGGTGGATGAATCAGGGAGCAAAGAGAAGATCGAAAGGGAACCTTGCCTCACATGTACTCATCACCTCCACTCCTTACCATGCACCCCTCCATCAGTTCCATTGTTTTTCACTTCATTGCTTCAATTCAGGTGAATATTTTGTTTTCTACAGAATCACCTTATCCATGACCATCATCCCTGCATCCACACACATTCCTACTCCCTCTGTCCATTCATTGCAGCATCCTTATAGACACCATCAACAGACATCATGGGAGGAAGAAAGATGACTACACAACAACAACAACATTAGATCTGCAATCATAGACACTATCAATAGACAACAGAGGAGGAAGAAGAATGACCATCAACAACACCTCTGATCTTTAACACTTGCAACGTGGCATTAAGGCCACAGGTAAGTATCCTACTCACTCACTCATCTGCATCATTTGATCAAAGGTTGTAAAGGTTAAGAGGTAGCTGGTTTGTAAGTAAAAATGTGGCCAGTTTCCTCTAAAAAAAAGGTTATGCCCTCCAAAACCTTAGGATCCCTATAACATTGGCAGTCTTCAATGACTTACCAGCAGAGGATGACATCAAAACCTTCATCTATGGTGTTAGTTCTTTTTTCAGTGAGGAGGAGACAAAACAAGGAAAAGTAGATACAGATCTAGATGGGGATGAGATGGATAAAGAAGAAACTAATACAGAGGGACATGATGAAGAAGAACACAAAGGAACATGATGCTGAAACATAAGAGAAATAAGGTAGTGAAAAAAAAGAGCAGCAAGAAACAAAAGAGCTAAGTGGCTTCAGGGACAGAGAAGCAGTTGAACAATCAAATCCCATGAGCCTAATCAGCACCCATAATCTCATTGCAAATGATCCTCAGTTGACACTTAGATATCTTGATGCCCAAGGGCAAGCAAGTACACATTTTGAGGATATGTTTAGGCTGCTAAGAAATGATAATATACATGCCTGCTAAAAAAGATGGAAAACATTGCCACAAAGCTTGAAGACTAGAGAATATCAGTGGGTAGAAGGAGAAAGGAAAGTAGGTTGCTATAAACCAAAAGAAAATACCATAGTAGAAGCATGATATGTTAGAGAGGCTACTAGAGCCACTAAGTTGCTTAGAGGATGAGCAACACTTTCAGTAGGGGGGTGATGATGAGTCTCATCATTGAGTAATTATATGGGCCTTAATTGGCCTTAATTCACCTCCTAGCTCAATCAAACCAACTATTCTCACAACTTATTGCATAATTTTGATTATATTTTGCTTATGAGATGATTTAGAGTTGGATATGCAGGAATAAAGAATAAAATCGAGGGAAATGCAGGGATAAAAGGTAAAAACAAGGAACTATGGTAAAAGACCTTGGTAAAAACTCATATGGGACAAGGGAGAGGAATTACAGGAGGTAAATCCTCCTCATTTACTACCCATCCATTTGAATATCCCTCCATTAGCTAAAAGTACAAACAACCAAATCAGGAGTACTAAAAGACAGCCAAGCAAGTGGAAGTACAAGCAGCCTCCCTAATAGAAGGCAACCAAGCCAGTGAAAGTGAAAGGAAAAGTTACCATTAAGTTGGGAGCTGTACCTCCCTAATTTTGAGGGAAGTCGTTGAGAATTCAGATGTATAAATAGAGAGGCTTAGGACCTCGGTTTTTTTAATCAGTTAACCAGTAGTCAGTCAGCTAGTCAAGATTCGAACTTTTACTGTGGAACTCTGCTTTGTAACAATTTTATGTAATATAGTTCTTTTATAATGAATATGAGTTTTGACTTGAGCCAACACTGAGTTAACTCAGAGGGCTAAAGCTCTTGGGTTAGGGCTCAACCCTAACAACCAAAACTTCTCTTTATTGTATTGTTATCCTAACTTAGATTCTTGTTTTCTGTTCATTTACTTAAGAAATTCATTTCCATTGCAGCAGTAGCATATATGCATGGTTCAATTGTTCATTTGGTTAAATAGATGCATTTTCATTACAATGGTTCAACACAGATTTATGGATTTCCCGTTCATGTACTTAAGCAAATTCCTTTTTTCTGTTCATTTGCTTGAATAGCTGCAGTCTCATTACAGTAGTGTAGAACATATTAGTTGTGATTTAGTTTGCTTCATTCATGCTTTCAGTTAGCCTGGTAGCAAAGAAAATATCCACAAGGTTTCTCACAGGTGTCTCGGCCTCACCTCCTCCTTTTGGGACCATGATGTGAGGAAGAAACCCTGCAACAACACCAAAAACACAGGGTTTTGGTTTTCACAAAGGGTTTGTCGTTTAAACACAGTCACTGAGTTCATTATCACTTTACCCCTTTAGTAATTATTAGCTCGATTCGCTCTCTTTTTGTCATTCAGACCTCACTCACATTCCCATGTCATTCCCCTTCAGCACGAAACACTTGAGCATAAGTTATTAAATTCACGTTTAAACGGTTTTTGCCGGTAAATCACTTTGCACAACAAAACTAACCAATCAACGCTCAGATTCCTTTTTGCGTTTGACTTTTTTCCCTTTAAATCCCCCTCGTCAATCTGCATAAGCTTATCCCATGGCTATCACACACTCTCACCAACTTGCTCGATCCATTCCCCACCATAGATCTACCTTGCTAGATCTGACGGCGTTCGTGCGATATCGCGTGTATCTCCTGTCTGACTGTTATCTTATCGAGGGCACGCGACATGAGTGGTGTCCCCATGCTATGTGTCGGTCAGGGAGGCTAATCGCGTGCAATTCTATAAAACTGCTTACAGCTTTGAGGGCGCACGATATTCCTCTTACCGCCCTCTAAACCCGCTCTCCCATTTTCGCACATTTTCTTTTGCCCACTTCCGTCTTTGCCGTCGATCTATCTCCTGATTTGACAGCTGTCGCTTCACCCGATACCATTTTCACACATTCCTTTTGCCCGCGATCTCCACCATCCATCTGCCGATTTATTCCATGATATAATCTCAGCCATCCATCCTGTTAGTTGACCATGTTTGACCATATGCCTACGCACCCTCTTGTGATCCAATCTCAGCCGTTCATTCGCTTTCCACCCACATGACCCAACAGTTCTTATGCACTGTTGCTCATTATGTCCCCTTTCCACCATTTTGATCTCTGACAATTCTTTCGCTTAGACATAGACCTAACCTAGTTTCCATTGTTTAACCCTTCATCTAAATTTTGATGTTTTTACTTCTGCAACTTAGGAAATTAGCATTACATGATTTCTTTCTTCATTTTTGTATTAGAATAGCTCTCCCCTAGACTAGGTTTTCTCTCCTTCCATCAAAATCAAGCTTCTTCTGACCCTATAGAAGTTTGGCTTGGAACCCTTGGGGTCTCTTGCCAGATGAGGAGTGACAACAGGAAGTACCTTCACTTCTACTCGTGTATTTAGCACAATCACCTCCAAGTTTGTATGAACCCCAGGTTGATAAGTAAAGATGGTAGCCCTGGGAGTTGCAACATTCTTGCTGCAATACCTAGGCTCATCAATCACCAAGGCTATAGGTCAGAACACTTTTGAGGTAAGTATCCCCCCCTTTCTTGGCCTACACCTAATGGAAATGTGTACATCCTTTGGCCATACTTTTCACCATTGTTGGATTAACATCATAAATCACAGAGTAGATGACGCCAAAAAATATTAACCCAATTTGCATTGAAAGAAATAAAATTGATTAGATCATTGACACACAGGTTAAGAGCACTTGCCAACAGAGAATCCAACTGTATCGGGTTGTCAAAGCAGGCCAACTCTTACACCAAGGAAAGTGGCTCACTAGGGACTAAGTTCAACAGAAGTTCCCCCATCCAATTGAGGCACTCAACACAATGGAAACCATTACTTCTCAAGGGGGAGGAATGATCCCGATGGATATTGATGGTCACCCACATATTCCATTGGCTCACAACACAATTTTCTATTTTGGTAAATTTTCTACAATTTTTTAATTTTGAACTCTCAAAGTTGTTTTGAGGACATAAACTACATTTTTTGGAGAAACATGCACTCGAATAATGTTGATGCCAAGTACAATTGGAAAATGTACTTCTTGGTTAGACCTCTTTAATGGGCTACTGAGCACCCCAACTAGAGATTGTATGCCAAAGTTACGACCCCAGGAAGTTCCAACTTACCCTATGGGGGTCCACAAGCCTTTTAGTGATTCATCTCCTAGGGCTATGTTTTTGGATGTTTAGAGTTTTCTCATTACTTCTTTATGATGAAAAGGCCTTGGAGCCTCATTGTAAGACAATCAAGCAAAGACACGTAGTCGTCAAATATCGTCTCAGAGATAAGCTACCACCATTTGAGCTAATTTGTTTTCATTATGCATTTATACAATTTCAACACTTTACATTTATTAATAGAAGTCAAGTTCCACTATATATTTGTATTTTGGTTAAAAATATATATATCATTTCGTTCCCTTCACAAATTCAAAACCGTATAATGTATAAGTCATTCCATTTTATTTTCTAATTAACCAAAACGTCTCTAGTTATTAGAACAAATAGAAATAGATTGGTACTTCAAATATTTCATCTCTACCAACCAATGGTGGAAGATAAGCATCCAAAATTTTGAATAGAAGTGATGATATCTAATGACTTGCATGATTAATTTCATGTTTCCTAAATAGTTGTATTGTTTTTCTCCCCAACTATTTTCTAAAATACACTACTCTCACCTCACTGTCTTGCATAAACATTGTTAAGATGACATGATAGAATATTGAAAATCAATAAACTTTGTAGCAAGAACAGAGGGACCTTAACTACTACCAAGGGGGGTTGTGGTTCATAATTGAATATAGTCGATTGTTAGGCTATCTACCACAACAATTCCCTAGAGGTGTGACTAAGTTGTTGGAAATTGGGACCAAATGTAAATTCTGGGAGATTTTGATGGAAGATAATTGTCTAACCCACACAAGCATGTCACTTGTGGTAATTGCTTCTCTTCAAGTAAGTACTTAAAAAAATGAAAAAATTGAGCTCATTCATGGTCACAAACAAGAATAAAAATGAATGAAGAATGTGATAAAAAAATCTTGAACCATACTAAGAGGCATTATTTGCAGAGGAAGGTATTTTGAGAACAATGGAAAAACCCTCTAATTATAAAGGAAGTTTCTGTATTATATAGACCAGAGCCTCCAACTTGAAGACAACCCTACCAACGTCATGTGTTTTTATCTTACCTACATGTCGAGCTCCCTTACAAGCATGCTATATGTTTTGCAATGTAGTGCTTTAATAATAATGCCAAAAAGTTATTTGTCTCCTTTCTAACCTACTTCTAATCATATTCCATTATAGCTTCATAATGACTTAGAATATATTGGAAGAAAAATAATATATCTAAATAAGCTTCTTATCCTTAAATTTTCATTGCATTTATCTTTTGTTAAATATATTTTCATACTATATAGCCTTATCTCCATGCTTGAATGTACCTCTTATTCATTTCTTTCTTTGTTAATAATGTCTTAACTCTAGGATTAAGTCTCTTGATATAAGTTAGAAGACAATATTAACTATCTATTCCAATGTCACATATAATTATATAAGGCTTTTTTTGTCATAGCTGCATTCACAAAGAAAACTTGGTTTTTGGAAGCAAAATTCTATTTCAAGTTTTCATTGCATCTAGAGGTGCTCTACAACCTAGTATAGGGGGAGATGTGTAAGTGTAAATGTTTGTAAAATTTAACATTTAACATAACCATTTAACAATTATATGTCACCTCAATTAAAAACTACAAAAAGTTAAAAGTAATATAGAGCCCAACATGGGAGTAAATGTTATATTGTCCATAAACGAGTGTGAACATTTATTTTTTGGCTCAATTAATAATAAAAAGTTAAAAAGTAATAAAAATAATAAAATTTAATTTGTTATATTGTAATTTTGTTTTGCATGACATCTTAGTCCCTCGAACCCAATTTAGAAATTATACCTTGGAACAATTACATAAATAATTATAATTTTGTTTTTCTTTAGTTGAAAAAAACACTGATTTTTTATAAAATGAAAAATTAGTACGTCTTAGACGTACAATGTCTTAGACAAGAGAGGAGATCTGTCAAAGTCAAATATCTTGCCAGCCTCATTAAGACAAGAAAGGAGATTTGTCAAAGTCAAATATGTTGCCAACATCATTAAGACAAGAGAGGAGATTTGTCAAAGTCTTATCTTTGCAAGCCTCATTAAGACAAGAGAGGATATATGTCAAAGTCTCTATAGGATAAAACAACATAATCATCCCTTGGGATAGATAAAACACAAAAAACGCATCACCTCATTAAACAATTGCCAAAAATTCCATATTAAAAATGTAAACATCCCAGTCATATATCTAAAAAAAACAAAACAAAAATGCATATAAGACCAAGTTTGCAGAGACCATCCCGCCTCCATATTATAACTTACAATGGCTAATGCTAAATTAATAATGGTTGATAGATAAATCATCCTATAGTCTTGCTTTGGCATGGAGTAATAAATTGAGATGTGAAGTGGATAAGTAAATTGCTTGCTAAGCCAAAAGAATTTGAATAAATTTTGATGAGTAGTAACCATTAGTAAGTTTACACATTTACAATTTTACTCCTATGTAAGTGCCAAGGAAAACATAAATAATGGTGGGAAGTAGCTCCGATAAGTATATTTATTTACATATTATTCCTATCCATTTTTACTGCAAAGACTTGCTTAAATTATGGTAGAGGATGTAATTGATGGCAAATATGTTATTTACCTGAGTATGAGCTATTTTCAAGGGTTTTATTTTTGGATTGTTTTTTTGCAAAGCTTAAGAATAAAAAATTACTACTCAAATATCTAAAAATCGTGCATGAATATTAGTCCTAGGTCCACCCAACAATTTAAATATGATTTTTGATAAAAAAACTCTCTTGAAAAAATAACATTATTAAAAATCATTTTAAAAACTAATAAAATTCAAGATATAATATTAATCATTTCAAATAAATGAAAGCATAATTAATATTAATTACATTATTGTAACTAATTTAGCACATCATCAATTTTAAGCAAAGGGTATAAATTGATTTAAACCATTATTAATTTTAAATAAAAACATATTCTTATTGTGGGGTTCCTCCGAGATACTAAAAATAAAAAAGTATAATAGTCATTTAGTAAGTGGAAAAGTAATTAATAATAGTGTATTATTGTAACTAATTTACCAATTCATCAATATGACAAACTCCCCCAAGATATCAAGGAAAGTCATAATTATTATTGAAATTTATAATTTGAATTTCTTCAATATTTTGTTGGAAAGCCATATCTTGTTAAATCGTTATTATAGGTTGCATTGTATCATCATCATCTATGTCATCACTTCATTTGATATTTTCCAATGCATTGATTGTTCTTGCACGAGGATATAATGTAATTTTATTTGTTTCATTTCCATTGGAGATGGGCCATGTCTCCTTATCGAGAGTTAATGAATGCATCAACTATGGCTAACCACAGTGTTCCTCAAATTAATGGATGAGCTCCCAAGTTGGATTCACGTGTTAAAACTATGAAATCAGCTAGGCATTATGATGAGTCTAAGGAGACAAGAAGATCCTCTAATAGTAGACCTGTCTACGAATTGTAATTTAGTTGTGTAACAAACATTATTCAATTCTAATTCATCCATTATATTCCTTTTCATCCCATTTACACCTACTCTTAAATCAATTAGTTTGTTTGGAATTGCAACATTATTAATGTGAATTTGAAGCATGGGACTTCTCAGTTCAAGATAGGTTTTTACCATCATCATATTTTGTCAATTTACCAATAAGCTGCACTTTTTGCGGTTATTTTCTTTTTCTTCCCAGTTTCTTTAAACATATTTCCTTTACTATTTTAGCATAAATCATAACATCCTTTATTACTTGAAGTAAATGAATATGAATGTAAACATTCCTTGATTCATTTAGCATATCATAATTACATGGTATTTATTGCTCCTCTACATTCAATTGTTTCTCTACATGTAATATTTATGTAAAAGGAGGATCTTTAAACATATAGGGCTGATTTATAAGAGGAGTAGAGGAAGTTTGTTTTATTTTTGTATCAACTACTATTATATTGGGAGTTTCTTGCTCATTTTTTTCTTTAATGATAGAAGGGGGACCTGTATCAAGTACCCTTCCTAATATAAGATAACATCATTTAAATCTATAGGGATAATCATGTAGTCTAGAAATTTTTGTAACTCAGTATTCTAAGCGGGTTGAGCTACATTATTTGGAATTGGGATAGGTTGTGTAGGTAATTGAGTACACATTTGAGAATGTTGTTTGTAAGTAAATTGTAATTTCTATGGTTGTGGGTTTTCTCACTATAGAGGAGGTTGATTTGGATAATAGCATCGAGGTTGAGAAGACTATTGAGGATAATATGGTGGATATTTTAGATTTTGTAGATATTGAGCAAAATCTAGCACACCTCGATAAGTGTGCCTTGACCATCCTTGATGTCAAGGCTGCTTTTGGGGTTTGTGGTAGCCATATTTGCCAAGATAAAGGTGTATTCCAACTATGTTGTGGATATTGTTGATATGGATTAAATTGTTGTGTGGGAACTTATGTAGTACCTAATTTTTATGGTTTCCATGGTCTTCTTGGTACAACAAAACAAAGCTGCTTTGAAGCTTCATCTGCTTCATTGTCTCCATGATAAACTGCCTCCAGTTCTACCAAGGATAGACACTCCTTTGTTGCATGATTTTCTACACATATAACACATATTTCAATGTTATGTAAAGGGAATTCACACAAAGGATTATTTTTTTCTACATATTTGACAAAATATTGAAAAGGATGCATTTATTTATTTATTTTTGTTTATTCTAGGTTTTCAATGTATCTAATTACTCACCAATATTTCCAAGAATATTTGTTTTAAATTTTTCAAGTAAATTACACAGTTCAACTCTACTTACTCCATCATCTTCTAATTTATTCCCTTACCATATTTGGATCTTTCTTTTGAAATGTGATTGCACAATTCACAAATTTACACAAACTTATTTGAGATAATACATATCCTTTTCCCAGTAGATTTAAAAGATATATCCATTCAACTCTAACACCTCTAAGTAAAATACTTTTAAAAGTATCAATAATTAAATTACGTTGTTTATCTCTTTTGATGTTATAGGAAAATATTTCTACATAATCCTTAATAAGTTCATATTCCTTTTGACTCATTTAAAAATCTCTCATTACGATCACAATCTATGCAATAGTATTTATATTTTTCAAGAAAAATTCAACACATTTCATCCCAATTTCTAACGGAATTTGTACCTAATCCCATAAACCATCATAAAAAACCATCTTTAAGAGTAGTAGGAAATAACAATAATTTTTAAGCGTCCACTTAATAATCATAGCTTCGACACAATACCTCAAACTCAAAGAGAAAAGTTTCAGTATCTTATGTTAAACCATGAAAATTTGATAGCATAGATGTTGAAATATTTTTCATATTCACATTGGTTGTTGGATCTTAAACAAGAAAGCCAAATTGTTCTTCTTCTTCTTCTTCCTTGTCTTCATGATTTATTGGTCTTCTTTTTCCATTTACTCCTCCCGCTGGTCTAGTTCCAAATCCTATTTCTCTTGTGCCTTCTTACTATCAGGCCAACTTAAGTAAATAAACTAAGACATAATATATGCATCAATCCCGATGTTCATAATCTTAGAAGTGCAATACAATCTGTCAAGAGTTAGGCTAGATTTGTTGTCACCTTATAGTTCTAAAAGTCAAAACCTATAATTCTAATCAAAATTTAAACCTAAACCAAGAAAGCATGAAACAAAAAATTTAAACTAAACAAACTTCTTGAAATGTAAAGCATATTCATTTGAATCATGAACACTTTGGATTGGGCATGCACTAAGGCCTCTCACACAGGTCATAGTCTTGTATGTAATCATTTTCAACAATGTCGATTTCTAACACCCCACTGTTTGTAAATGACTAAAACTGTAAATAATGATTAAGGGGTTTTTGGTTTAATGGATTGGTAATTCTCTAGGGCCTCTTTTACTGATGAGAGAAAGTGGACACTTCGGTAGGCCTCCATTCAATCTAGTAAACTTCAACCCAAGACCATTTAAAAGGGTGAGAATTCACTATGGGCTTCTCCATTTATGAGAGAGAAAATGGATTGTCACTCAAATAGTTTGCTACTCAGCTTCTTAAATGGTGTATGCCTAACTCATTGATTTAATCTACGAAAGCAAGAAATGGAGAATGATTCAAATAAAGAAAGGAACTATGGTGCTTAATAATAAAATGATAAGTGAAAAGTTGTGAAAGAGTTGGGGCCTTCTCTGTCAAGCAAGGTGGTGGATGGCACTCCCAATGATTTTCTAAACTTGTTAAATAGATTGTCCTCATATGCAACAACCACCCTATGATAATTAAAGCTCGTGAATAATACTTGAAATCATGAAATATAAATAACAATTTGAAATAAAATATGCACAACAATATGTTATTAAATATGGCAGCGAGCTCACATAAACTACAAGTATAATATCATGAAACAACTAGTATGAACAAGACAAGTAAACATACACAAAAACTAAAAGTTAAAGATTATAAAGATAAAAAAAAGACATATGAACATGTTATACCAACATGTACAAAAATTAATAGTGCAAAAGATTTTTTGCACAAGCTTTGGTTGTGGGGGCCCTCTGTGCCTCAACAAGCATGCCAAATGTCTTTCAGTGGTTGGAAATCAAAGCAATGACATATATTAAGTGAATTTTTTTGGAGCAAGCTTCCAATGACTAAAGTATAAGAATATTTCTTCAAATCATTCAAATTAAAAACTTGTTTTAAGCATTATTTTCTTTGTTTTATAAGCAAAAATACAACTAAATACCCAAAAGTCCTCTTTGCTGGTGACCGTAGCCTATCTCGGGGATGTAATTAGATAAAATAAATTTTGTTTAGTGCTTTTCTTATGGAAAAAATTGGAAAAAATTATATCTGAGTGAAATTCTCAAACTGCTGTGCATTTCTGATGCTGAACTTGGGGTGTTGACCGTGCTTTGGATGGGAATCTCGAGATTGATTTTCGATGAGTGGGTAGATATTCATCCATCTCGGGATATCTATCTAAAAAACCCATGTCTCAAAATTCTCCCAAGTTGCATGCAAATATCAACACAAATAATCATTTGTGAGATTTATTACATCTTGTAAATTTGTGTTACAATGCAATTATTTCATAAATTTTTGAAAAATAAAAATTCAAACAAAATATCTTAGGGAATACATTTATTAGGAAAAATATGACCAAATTTCATCAAAACCAATTCAGAAAGGTTTTCCTAAGGCTGAATAAGGTAAAAACGCATATAAAAAATTATGTCATAAAAGAGGAATGACATCTCCCCTAAAATAAAGATGGAGCATGTTCTAAAGCTCAAAGTTGTTTAAACAAAACTCATACTTTCCCTATCAGATAGACCTTGTTGCCTATAACATTTCCACATTGTCTCTGGGTGGAGGTTGTGATGATTGTCCTTCGAGTTTTAGTTTCTTCATAAGCATATTCACCTTTAGGTTTTTGTTCTCAACTTTGAGACATTTCGTCTTTTCATACCACGTATAAACTTGCTTGGATAACATATCATTTTCTTCTCGTAATTTCTTATTTTCTTCTTTGATCCTTTGATTTTCTTATATTATTGTCAAATTGTGCCTAATGAGTAATTCATTATGGGATTTGGGGTTACCTCTCTAGCATATGCAATTCCTAAATAGTTTTATTCATCTTCTTAATCTTATTTTTCTTATTTTTCAAAGATTTTCCTTGAGGGGGAAATTCTTCTTCTTGAGATGGTATAGGAACATTTTCATTTTCTTTTGGAGGTGGGTTCATCATGATCTCTTTAATCTCCTCATCTTTAGCGGTATACTCATCCTCATCATAAACAAAAGTATATTCCTTCAACATTTTACTTTCCTTTCCTGTAAATGGATGCTCTTATTTGTCCTTTGTTTCTAAAGAGTTCAAGTAGTCATACAAGACATTTGAATCCTCATCAACATCATCACCATCATCAATCTCAATAATAGGGTATTTCTGATTCTTTTCTTCTTAGCTACATGAGTGGATGTTGGTGCCTTTTCTTCACCTTTTTCAACCTATTTGGTTATTGACCTTATAATTCTCTTGCCCGTTGTCTTCCCTACTTGTTGTATACATTCTTCTTCTTATTGTAATTTTTCTTCATATTGTCGCCCCTCTTCCCCTATGAAAGTATTTTCTTCTTCCATTAGCTCATTTTCATTCACTATAACAAATTAATTGGGCCTTGATATATGATTCGTAAAATTGTTGGGTCTTGGACAATTCCCACTCCACTATGATTTTAATCAATCCTTGATGATACAATACTTTGGTGTCACTACCTAGATGTTTTTGTATCAACTTTTCTATTTTAGGGAGTTGAGAATATAATATGGAAAGTTCAATGCTTTTTCTCTGCTCAAATGTTGTACTATTTTGATGTGATAGAGATAAATCAAGCTAAATATTCTCTCACAAGAGATATATCTTTGGACAATTAAAGCAATCTCATCCCAAGGATGTCTTAGCTAGGTGTTATACATCCCTCTTTTCCAATCAGGATCAGTTCTTGATCTCTTGATGAAGTAAGTCCAAGGTTTTCCTCCCAAATGTTGCGTATTAAACCTTAAATCCCTCTTGAGAAAGCCCTGCTATTTGATTGGGTATATACTTTGATACATGAATGGTGAGATTACCTACTTTGGCATAGTTTCCATCAAAGGAGAGTGCAAATTATTTTGATACATTCTTTTTTTAGCCTTTAAATTTGAAAATGAAGACTATCCATGTCCTTTCTTCTAAAATTTTAATGGTATTAGCATGATATTTGGTTATCTCAAAGACATATGGTTTAATTTTCCCTATCATCTTTAATTCTTGTAGCATTCCATGTGTTAAAACTGTGTATCAACTATGTGCCCAAACTCTTTAAATTTAATTCTTGTAGCAATCCATGTGTTAAAACTGTGTATCAACTATGTACCCAAACTCTTTAAATATTGATGCCACTGTATGCAAAATTCTCTATGAAAAATGTGCTACCAAGTAGTTAATACTATTGTTGTTGGATCATACAAATAACATCATAATTCTATGAAAAACAATAACATAATTCCTTTAGTTTTCAATGTAAACCATAGGCATAAAATATGAATAAGAATATTTGTTTCAGCTATAAGAGACCCAAGTTTTACAAGGAAAAGAGATTCCTAAATCATGACATCTTGATTAAGAAATACGGGATTGAAAAACTAACCATTTGAATCTACGAAAACTGTCCCTGTGTGACTTTTAAATGTTAAATTTCAAAACATTTTTTTCCAATGCACACATATACTACTTTTGTAACTATTTTGATAAAAAAAATTCAAGAGTAATAATGTGAATATTTTTTTATGCTAAGTAAAAAAATTTGATGAGGAAAATAACCTTTGTTTTCCCCTTAATTCTAAGTATAAAAACCCTTTGTATATTCTGGTTGCCTTATTAAAATTTCTAAAATATTTTTCAAAATACCCCTATTGTTTGAGAATGTAAAGAAAAAAATAATTAAAGAGAGATTGAGCTTGAGTAAGAAAAATAATTTTCTTTGATGGACTTTCCTGAGTAGAATGCCATAGTATTTCTATACTTGAAATCAATTTTCAAAGTAATGCAATATGTACCGGGAAAAATCAATTTTCAAAATTATGCAACGTACAGGGAAAAATTCATCCTGACACATTTTCCTACGTGTCCAGGTGTCAATGAGATTCTATTTGAATTGAGACCCTGACTCAATTCGCATACTCACACAAAATAGAGTATTGCTCATAAACCACTGGTTACCACTCACCAAGATTTTCCCTCAAAATAGAGTATTGCTCATAAACCACTCGTTACCACTCGCTTCTTTTGATTGATTACTCATGAATATTAGAATCCCACTTCCTTAACTATCATTTTCTGCCTCTTCAGATTTGTAATATCCTTGTAATAACCCCAATCCCTGGTTTAATGATTGCTATTTTATATTATATTCAGATTGTTCTCTATGTCCTTTTGCATAACATTCCTTTGGATGATTATCTTATATCTTTGAGCTTGACCATTGTACTATGAAGATCTATGTTTTGGAACCTTTTGTCATATTCTCAATTATGAAAAAATATTGCTCATGATTGCAAAAAGGGTAAGGTATAAAGTGGTATGAGATGGTAGTATAGATTTGTAAGGTATAGGATGGTAGAAATAAAATAATAATATGGAAATATAGGATGTAAATTGAGAAATAGGAAAATTTTATATAGTAATGTTTGGACTATCAAGGAAGATATTTATAAAATAAAATCAAGTTCTCATGGAATTTATTAAGGTAATCACAAAATGAGAAGTTATTTGTTGTGATATTTTTAATTTTAAAAATAAATGAAATAATTTGAGCATTGCAAATTTTACCAAACCTCTTTTTTGTACTAACTTTATGTTCCTGACAAGTTTTTTGATGATGTGGAAAGAAGCTTATATTCTTCGATTAATGATGTGGTAAGGAGCTTATACCCTTTCATTTATGATGTGGCTGATATTGAAGTAGTTTTACTTTTATAGTCTTGTTTCTAGCCTTGAGTGCTTGTTTCCTTTAATGAAGCTTTTGATTCCTCTCCCTTAGTTGCTTTATTCAAAAGTGTAGCAAGAAATACTAAATTTGACTTTGCCTTGGTAAAATTGAGAAGATTCGAAATTTCCATATCAACAAACAACTTGGAGGTAGTTAACTGAGGTGAAAAGGCTCTTATCACTCAGTTAGATCAATAAATTGAAGTTAGAGGGATTGTAGTTCAATTAAGCATGTGTGATTGTAATTTCTAGCAATCCAATTCAATTATTTCTAGTGGTATTTAGTTAAACTAGTTCTAACTGTTGATAGGACTAGTTGGAGGTCAATTGTGCAATGAGACAACAATCTGACTTAGTGATCATCCAATTAATTGATCAATAAACTCAAAATAGCTAGTGCAGGCAAGGAATTCAAGTTCCTCAGTTGTGGTGGAGATTCCAAGGCAATGTAACACTAGTTGCAGACTAGTCTTGAGTGTATAAGTGTTGCATGCAATCAATGTCCAGTCCTTGGGAATTGCACAATCAATTGGAGGAAAATTCCTAAAAAATAGGGGCCTAATTCTTCAGTATTTGCATAAGGAAATAGGGGCTCCAGTAGAGGCAGAAATATACTAAGTTCGTGTCAAAGCTTCTCATTGAGCAGAAATAAATGTTATTCATTTGCAGTTTATGCTCAGAGTGATACAAGCAATTGTAATATGTTCTCCATTCATATGATTAATGCAAGCATTATTAGGGGCTTAAGTAGAGGCAAAAATATACTAAGTTCGAGTCAAAACTTCTCACTGAACATAAATAAATGTTATTCACTTGCAGTTTGTGCTCAGAGTGATACAAGCAATTGTAATACATTCTCTGTTCATATGATTAATGCAAGCAATATTAAGGGGTTTTTACCAGTTGGTTCCCCCTAGATAAATCCATGTACTTATGTATGTGATTGATGCATGTTTTTGAATGTTGTTATAAATTGTGAATTAATTTATGTAGATCAATAGAGTAGAATTGTGTCCCTTGATTTTAGATTAAATTTCTTTATCAATTGCAATTCTATCACCATATTTCTACATGGTATCAGAGTAGGATTCACATTAGAACAATAATTTTGAAGTTGTTCCTTAGGAGGATCGAATTTGTAGCTTCAGTGTAGCAGGATCTCTTAAGAGTTAGTAAAATGGCCTTCAATGGACTGAGATTAGAGCATGCCTTCGAAGGTAGACCATATTTCATTACATGGAAGGATCACATGGAGGCAGTGCTTGATGACAATGGATTACTGGAATATGTCAAGACAAACATTCCAAAACTAGGATCAATTTATGCCCAGAACCTAGCCCAATGGAAGAAAGATGTAGCCAAGGCGAGGAGAATAATCTTGGAGGGAGTGAGAGACCACATTTTCTCAAATATCCATGGGAAAGAAACTCTTTTCACAATGTCGAAGGCACTGACATAGTCGTTCAAGAATAATAATGATCATAGAAAACTGGCCCTCAAATACAAACTTAGAAACATCAAGATGTAGAAGAATGATACTATTCTACAGTATCTCACCATATTTACACAAGTTTGGGATGAGCTTGGAGGGGTTGGTGTGAATGTTACAGAAGATGACCTGGTGAGCCTAACTCTTCTAGGCATTCCCAAAAGCTGGCATAGCTACCAGGACTCAGTGAATGGGAGGGAGAAATTACAGAATTGGGAACGCTTATGGTCTGATTTGGTACAAGAAGAAATCATGCGAAATACCAGAGATGGAATCTCATCCAAGGGAGAGGATGAAGAAAAATTTGCATTGGTTCGAAAGGGGAAGAAGGGAAAAGGGAAGAAATCTCAAACCAAACTAGAATCCAACCAATGTGGAAAGAAGAAAGGTTTGTCCAAAATAAAATGCTTCAATTGTCATGAATTCAGACACTATGCTACAAAGTTTCCACACAAAAATTCTAGCAAGAAGAACTAAGGGGGAACAACAGGTGAAGAATTTGCTTCACAGTTTGAGCTAGAATTCACCCTTATCACATGCATGGCCAACATTGTGATGGGGAGTGTGCAATACTTAGACTCAAGTGCCTCGTTCCACATAACAGGGTGTGGAGAGTTTTTCAGTGACCTGGAGGAGAAATATCTTTAGATTCATATTGAGCTTGGGGATTAAGAAAGGTATAGCGCTACCATGATTGGTATAATAACCTCTAAGAGGGAGTCAAGATCCCCTCTTCACCTCAAAGATGTCATGTTTGTTCTAGGCTTGAAGAAAAATTTAATCTCTGTAGCAATTTTAGAAGACCATGGTTATGATGTAAACTTCAGTAAAGGGAAATACTTTCTAAGGCACATAGCCGCTGGGCAGCTGAAGCAGATTGGGGTTTGTGTGAAGAACATGTATAAACCTGATATGGAATATTGCACTACATTAGCAGTAAGGCAGAGAAAATGCAGAGTCGTGATGTTGGTGAAATATGACACAAGAGATTGGGTCATTTACATCATGACGCCTTAAAAATTATGTAGAAAACAACTAATGGCTTCCGTAAAGGATCACTTGAGAAACATGATGTTTACAAGGGTTGTACCTTGGAGAACTGTGTAAAATCCACATTCCATGACCGAGACAACAAATCAGATGCAATCTTGGAGAGAGCCCACTCTGATGTTTGTGGACCCTTCTCGACAACCTCCACTTCCAGGCATAAATACTTTGTTATTTTTATTGATGATTTCTCAATAAAGTGTTGGATCTTCTTAATGCAGAAGAAGGATGAGACATTCTAAAATTTTTTGGAATTCAAGGCACCAGTTGAGAAAGAGACTGATAATAAGGTGAAGGCTCTCATGAGCGATAATGGAGGTGAGTATGTTTTGAATGACTTCAAGGAATTTTGTGCCAAATAATTAATTCAAAGGGAACTGACAGCTCCCCACAACCCACAAAAAAATGGGGTCGCTGAGAGGAAGAAGAGTATTGTTGGACCTACGAGAGATATGCTACATGACTAAGGCCCACCACTGCATTTGTGGACAGAGGCATGTAACACAACAATCTACTCGCAGAATTGGAGTCCTTATCAGATTCTTGGTATGATTACGCCGGAGGAGGATTTCTCAGGGAGAAACCTGGATGTGTCTCACTTCAAAATTTTTGGAGCCTCTTCTTACTATCATGTCTCCTAATATTCGAGGAATAAACTTGAGCTAACAACATGATTGGGAGTTTTTGTGGGTTACACCAAAAGTCCACACAATTACCGTGTGTACTTACCTTCCATCAGAATGAAAATTATGCAAAGGGATGTAAAGTTTGATGAGGAGAAATCAATGAGATGCTCTCTTTAGAGGGAGCTACAAATCCCACCAGAAGAGGAGCCTTTAGCTCCAAAGGAGGAGCCTTAGGAAGTTGTGGAGCAACCACAAATAGAGGAGCAGAGAGGAGACATAGTGGAGATATCTGCTCAAGCAGAACCATCCAGAGAAGGTGGAAAAAGAACCAGAGAAGTTGATAGACTGGAGCAGGATGCAAGGGAGAATGTCAGAGCTCCTTAAAATTTATACAGGAAAAGGAGGTCACCTGAGAGGTACAGTGGCTACATGGATCTAACAACTAATCTTGTAGAGAATGAGCCATCCTCTTTTGAGGAATCAGTTGAGCAACTAGTTCGGGTTGAAGCAATGGTATAAGAATACAAATCCATCATGAAGAACAATGTTTGAGAAGTGGTCCCAAGACCAACAGATAAATCAGTTGTGGGTTTGAGATGGGTATTCAAGGTTAAGAATGTAGAATACATAAGCATAAAGAAGTATAAGGCCAAATTTGTGGCCAAAGGATTCTCTCAAGTCGAGGGAATTGGCTATGAGGAAACCTTTGCTCCTATAGCAAGTTATTCATCCATTAAATCAATTCTTACACTGGATGCATAGATGGGTGGAAGATCCACCATATGGATGTAAAAATAACATTTCTCAATGGTGTTATTGAGGAGGAGGTGTACATAGAGCAACTAGAAGGTTTTGAGACATTTGATTAGGAGTCTCATGTGTGTAGATTCAAGCGAGAATTGTACGGTCTCAAACAGGCACCCCAAGCTTGGTACACTCAGATTGATAGTTATCTCACTGGATTGAGATTCACCAAAAGTGAAGCAAATGTGAACCTATAAGATATTGTAACACCCTCCGCCCACATCTACCTAAGCAACCAACCAATCGGGGTAAACATGCAACGAGAGGCCACTATAATATGATTCAACCTCTTAAGTCACATTAAGGAAGTGGAACTGATAGAAACACACCATACATACATTAATTATCAGCTACAGGAACCAATACATTACTTTAGATAACTTGCCTTGGGGTCCCACTGAGCTTTTAGAAAATTTAAGGCTTAGTCACTCCCATGCTATAGGCATGAGTGTGACAAACAACCCAAAGTCACTGTCACAGTCTTGTCTCCTAGCGACTAGAGACCAAAACTGTCAGTGCTATGCTAATCACTCCAAGATTTGACCCACTTTTTCAAGCCCAGAGCCCAGGTCACTGCCTAGAATTGAACCATCTCTTCTGATAAGTAAAATAACATGGAAATGACAATACTAAAGCAAATACTTGTTCAAGACCTTGACCAGATCCCTACTAGCCATGACAAACATTTCGTCAAAAATATTACAAATGTGTAATCTACAGGTGTAATTAACATTTTTGAGCATAGGGGTCTCATTCTTAGCTGAGAATCGCTAAGAACCATTGATGCCTCAACAGATCAACTGCCATCCCATCCATTAGGTCATAGATACATTGATCATTCAATTAAAGGTAAAAACATGATGAGATCCACACATGGCTGCTATCATAAAACATATACATAACCAACATAATAGGGACATAATTATCCATGAAATCAAAATTATCATAGAAATACAAGGATAAATAACCTTTCATTAATGATGCAAAATCAAAACCTAAGATGGGACTTCCATGTTCCACCCGACTGTCGAATGGTTGAGCCAAGTCTCTCTTTAGCCATTCACCCCCATGCCATATTCCAAGCATGAATGTGGGATCTCATAGAACACATCAATCAAAACACATCCAGGGATTCCATAGGCCATCTACCTCAACCCATCAAACAATGATTCCACCTCATGGTTGGACATCACAAAACCATCATCTGATCAGTCTCTATCCTAGCCATCCATGGCTCTAGAGCGTTTGTTCCACCAAGGCTTCAGGACTAGTAACTCAACCCACAACTGCCGTTGGGCTCTAGAGCATTTGCCCAACCAAGGCTACGAAACTAGTAACTCAACCCAAGCTGTTACAGGGCTCCAGAGCATTTGTACAACTAAGGCTCCAGGAACTAGTAACTCAACCCAAGCTAAGGAAACATGAGAACCAAATAAAACCAAACAATGAAAATAAACTCACAATCACCATGGCTATCCAAGAAATGGAAAGGCTAGGCAATCCACTGTAAATCTACGCAATCCTCCATGCCAATGGGAGGTCACAACCAAGAAACCACATGCATGTGCCATGCATGCCAAAACTAGTGAAGGAAACATACATGCAACTTGGTACCTGCAAGAAAATCTGATGTAGCTTCTGATCCCGATGCCTTCTTACGCTTTCCTACTCTTCCCTTGCCTTCTTGCTCCAAGAATCCAAGTATGCCACACCCACCAAGAGTGCTCCAAGAAAACTCTAAGTCTCCAAGAGTATGAGAGAGAGAGAGAGAATAATGAGAGAGCTCCAAAACTGAACTGACAAAAAGGTTACCAACTGATCCTTAGAAGCCTTTTTATGAATGATGCCTCTATTTTCTTCATTTTCCATTATTTTCCTTGAATTTCCTCCTCACATGCAACCTGTGACCTTTCACCTCCCTTTTCTCATAATTTCCATTATTTTCATAAATAAATGTGCCAAAACTGCCATTTGCCTTTACAAAGCCTTAGTCATTGCCTTTATCAATTTTCTTAGCCATAAACAATCACAGTGATCCCCATCACTAGGATTCTACCCAACATTCAACTTGGAATAAGTGTTCCATCATCTGTGGTTATTATTTTTCCTTTATTTAATTTTATTACGTGGAATTTTCATGAGGGTTGTTACACATATTTTGGCAATACATTCAAATGTGTTGCGATAGGCATACCACTCAAGTCAAATGCACAAGATCTTACCCAATGATGAACTTGTTTGCGATAGGCATACCACTCAAGTCAAATGCACAAGATCTTACCCAATGATGAACTTGTTTCTTCATACCTATAGCCAACTGCACTAACTAAGACTCTACATGCAATTCGTTACTCAAACCACACTTATCCACCAAGTCAGTACCAACATAGCTATAAATAGATCCATGGTCAATCAAAATAGAAATAACTTGATCACAAAGCTTACCATCCATTTCAATGATAGATGCATGATGCTTTGCATATTTTTTATTCAAAGCTGCATAGATATGTGGAATACTTTGACCAACATATCTAATAGTCTGTGCCTCCTGCGCACTGTATATCGTAGGCCTACCACTATTGTACAATGGATAGTCTCTCCTGCGATGATCTCCTCCACAAGTCCAACTCTGCACAAGCTCCTTATTTTGTTCCTCAGATCGATGTCCCTGTCCTCTTTCTGATGCATTGAACCTCTTAGGTGGTGCGCCATTCTCCTTGTTACCTGTATCCTGAGGCCTTGCTCTCTTTTTGTCCCATTTTCCTTTTTTCTTTTCATTACCTCTCCAGTCTAGCTTAGTCTCAGTTCTGCACTTCGATTGTTCATAATAATGCCTTAGCTTCTAAATGACCTCCTCCAATGATATAGGCTCATCAAGCTCAATTCTATCTTTAAATGAAACTGGTAACCCACTAATGAACCTCTAAATCTTGGCATTTTCCTTTATGAGATAAGGCACATACCTCAGTAATTCCAATAACCTGGTAGTGTACTCATCATCTATCATAGATCCCATCTTTAGCTCATAAAATTCCTTCATCTTGTCATCAAAGTATATTTTTTACAAATACTTCTTCTTGAATAGTCACTCAACTCACTCCAAGTCAAATATTCCTCATGAATACATTTGAAATTCTTCACATCTTCCCACCAAATGTTTGCTTTACCTTTGAGACTGAATGTAGCCACTCTAGCTTTCATGTTCTCTGAATAGTCATGCAACCTAAAGAATTTCCTCATGCCAAGCAACCATGCCTCTGCATCCTGTGGTTTCTTCATCTCTCCATCAAATGTTGGTGGTTTTTCTTTCTTAAACTCATCTAGCAAATATCCCCTATCACTCCTCCTGTAAGGATGATGACGATGACGATCATGATGCCTATCTAAATCTAAACTAGAATCATACATGTGTCTATGCCATCTCCTATCCGAAGTGTCCAACAATCTGCCGTCTCTCATTGTGTCATCTCTATCTGATGTGTGACCACCATGTGACCGACTACCATATGCCCCATTAGTTGTATCGTCCTTCTCATAGTTGATTCGACGTGGTCTCTGTCGCTGCAAATATGAAAAACTCTGAAGTATTACTACATTTACCTCTACTTGTTTCTCATGTGCCTGCATGCTTATGTCATTATCTACCTCACAGCTCCTTATTTCTTCCTTTAAGCTTCTCAGTGTAACTGCCAAATCATAAGAGTTCCAACACCATATTGCTCTTCGGATTCATAGAGAGTGTATTTGTAGTCAACCATCTTGCTAGCCATTTGATATTTCTTCCTACAAGGTGTATCATGTCAGCTAAACCAAATCAAAATAAACCAACATATGTTAGTATAACTCGGGGAGAATACCTTATCTGCAAGATCAACAAATCAGTGTGATACATGTATAACATAATTATGACAACATATAGAAACATAAAACATAAGAATATGACCATGCAATTGTCCTTCTAGCTAGGGTCCAGTCATCAATGCATGACCTCAACAACAACACACACCACGACCTCATGTATGACAACCACCATCATTACATCACTATACACTTGACCACATGCAAACATAAACATTCGTAAGTGATGCATAATCATCCACACGTATGCATAAACACATATGCTCAAGCATGAAAGAACAATACTTAAAATCAAACCTGCAAGAATGGTACATGCAACCAAGCAAACAAGAATGTAACAATTCAAGCAAGAATGTAACCAAGAATACTACAACATTACATGTAAGCGACATAAATCGACATTTAACTAGTCATATAGTGATGACAATGCATTCCTCAACAAAACATGAAGTTTCACTTGATGACATCACTATAACCATGAACAACATCATGAAAATTCAATAAGCACATGGAATGCAAGGGTGAGAGACACACATGAAACTGAAATGCATGCATGAACAACACATAGGCCATCCATTCCGAGGGGTGAACCATGCTCTGATACCACTCTGTAACACCCTCCTCCCACATCTACCCAAGCAACCATCCAGTCAGGGTAAACATGTGACGAGAGGCCACTATGATATTATTCGACCTCCTAAGTCACGTTAAGGAAGTGGAACCGAAATAAACACACCATACAAACATTAATTATCAGCTATAGGACCCTTAGGAACCAATCCAATACTTTAGACAACTTTCCTTGGGGTCTTGTTGAGCTTTCGGACAATTTAAGGCTCAGTTGCTCCCATGTTATATGCATGAGTGTGACCAACAACCCAAAGTTTCTCTCACAGGCTTGCCTACTAGCAACCAAAGACCAAAGCTGTTAGTGATATGCCAACGACTCTGGGATTTGAGCCACTTTTTCAAGCCCAGAGCCCAAGTCACTGCCCATAATTGAATCATCTCTTCATATCAGTAAAATAATATGGGAATGACAGTACTAAAGCAAATACTTGTTTAAGACCCTGACTCGACCCTTACTAGCCATGATAAGCATTTCGTCAAACATATTGTAAATGTGTAATCTACAGGTGTAATTAACCATTCTAAGGATAGGGGTCTCATACTTAGTTGATAATCACTAATAAACATTGATGCCTCAAACCATCAATTTCCATCCCATCCATTAGGTCATAGATACATTGATCGTTCAATTACAAGTAAAAACATGATGAGAGCCACACATGGCTATTGTCATAAAATACATACATAACCAAAATAACAGGGACATAATTATCCATGAAATCATAGCCATATACACCACATATAAACCATCAAAATGTTCATATAAATACAAGGAGAAATAACATTTCATTAATGATTCAAAATCCAAACCCGGGATGGGACTTCCACGTTCAACTCGACCGTAGAATGGCTGAGCCAAGTCTCTCTTTAGCCATTCACCCTTGTGCCATATTCCAAGCATGAATGTGGGATCTCATAGAACACATCAATCAAAACTCATCCAGGGCTTCTAGAGGCCATCCACCTCACGATTGGACATCACAAAACTATCATATGATTGGTCTCTATCCCAACCATCTAGGGCTCCAGAGCATTTGTTCCAACCAAGGCTCATGTACTAGTAACTCAAGCCACAACTGCCACTAGGCTCCAGAGCGTTTGTTCAACGAAGGCTCCAGAACTAGTACTCAACCTACCAAGGACTCCAAAGCGTTTGTCCAACCAAGGTTACGGGACTAGTAACTCAACCCAAGCTGTTACAGGGCTCTAGAGCATTTGTCCAACCAAGGCTATGGGACTACTAACTCACCCAAGCTGTTACAGGGCTCCAAAGCATTTGTCCAACCAAGGCTCCAAGAACTAGTAACTCAACCCAAGCTAAGGAAACATGAGAACCAACCAAAGATAAACAATGAAAGTAAACCCATAATCACCATGGCTATCCAGGAAATGGAAAAGCTAGGCAATCCATTTCCAATCCTCCATGCCAATGACATATCACAACCAAGAAACCACATGCATGTGCCATTCATGCCAAAACTAGTGAAGGAAACATACATGCAACTTGGTACCTACAATAAAATATGGTGTAGATGTTGATCTCGATGCCTTCCTGCACTTTCATATTCTTCCCTTTCCTTCTTTCCACACCCACCAAGAGTGCTCCAATAAAACTCTAAGTCTTCAAGAGTATGAGAGAGAGAGAGAATAATGTGAGAGCTCCAAAACTGAACTGATAAAAAGGTTACCAACTAATACTTAGAAGCCTTTTTTTATGAATGAGGCCTCTATTTTCTTCATTTTTGTTATCGGGAATAGTGTCCACTTAGATGCTGCTATTCCCACTAAGACTGGTAGCTATCTTAGAAACAAACAAGTAAAGTCTACTTTCGCTTTCCTTTACGAAAATAGATAGGAGTGGAACAAAGGAGACCAACCTTAGTCTTGCGCTTGATTTCCTCTCCTTCCTGATAGAGATTTGCCGCTTCTTCTTCGTCTGCCCAGATTTAAAGAGCACCTGTGGAATCACAACAACATACTACTATCGAAGAACAAAGATCTATATCCATGTGCTCTTAACAAAGGACCAGATGTGTGTTAACCATACAAATGCATATATAAGTAAACATACAAGAATATGGAGGAAAACTTGAATAGCTTTATTAAGGTGAAAAGTAGTAAGAGGATTACAACCATATGTTCTAACCCAGCATCATTCTCCAGCTAGAAAGCCCTTCTTCACCTCAAGTAAAGCTTAGATCACCCAACACTATGAATATACCCCAGAAAATCAACAACACTTCTCTATAAGATACAAAATTCCAGCCTCTGGATCTCTGTGATTAGGGATCCATATATAGATGATTGAAGGGAGGTGAGTCATCTTCTGGGGTCTTGATTAGTGTCCTCTCTCTGATAGTTCCTGCTTCCACTTGGAG
>APFE030243798.1:0-11972 GCA_000404065.3 Pinus taeda
CATTGGATCAGAAAAGCTTTGAATTTTTGAGGAAGTGTCTCGGTATGACCGAATGCCCAGCAGTTGAAATTAAAGGGGAGTGTTAAATTTGTAATTTCATCCACGCCATACCAACGCCAATACCACTGTAGTAAACCTCAAATCCGCCTGAACCATATCACACCGCTTTTTGTTAAAGGTGGTTTCCGTACCTAGAGGCTCCGATAAAACCTGGAGCTGACGCGTGGATTGGGGTGACATCACCTTCTGACATTTATCGGACGATAAATGTCGGTCATAACTTGGCATCCGATATGCGTCCGATTTGGTCCTCCATCCTCCGGCGTCCGATCGCAAGGAAGGTATACGGGGTCTACTAAAATTAAATGCGTGGAGTAATACTTTGCCCAGACCCTATATTAATGATATGACATGTTTTTTTGGTAAAACACTTAATGTTTTTACGGCACATTATATTTATTTTTATGGAAGTATGGGCGTATTTACGGTATGTAAGTTTTTTATTAAATTGCAATGAATCGTATGATATATGTTTGGTATGAGCGTTGTCCATGTTAAGTGGATTGCACACGGGAGGAGCTGAACCGGGTTCGCAGCGAATGAAGAACCAGGGAACGAGGGAATGAACACACAACAGTGCGATGAAAAGAACAGAGCATGAAATTTTTGTATGGTGAAGTTTTTATTCATTGTAATGAGCAGGCATGTGATTTCTTGTTTTGAAGCTACATACGTAAAAGTTTTTTTACAACAGTATATGTAAAAATGGTTTTACATCAGTAAATGTAAAAAGGGGTTTTACAGCAGTAAACCCAGCTCAGTAAAACTCTCAGGTGAAAACAGAGTTTTGGTAAAATATTGTTTTGGTAAATCCCTCTCAGCAAAGAGGATGAATATGTATCAGTAAATTTATTTTAATGAATGGAAATCTTTTATGGTGGTGCAATACTCTGTTCTGTGTAATTTTTTTTAAAAAAGCTTCTCTGTGCAAAAAGATCCTGGAGTAGAAGAAACTGAGCATTGCCTCTATATGCATGAATATTGTTTGTTTTTGGGATTTTATCTGAAAAATCCCCAACAATAGAGTGAGTCCACATTACGAAACCTAAGATGAACTTCATGTGGCGAAGGCGTATTGTAAAATCCAAAGCGTCAATGTCATGGCTCGGCCCTGGAATTTCAGGTTTGTTCCGCCTGTCGAGTCAAAATTTTGGGATGATTATTTATTTTTTGTGCCTATCATTTTAATGGCAGCTTCATTTGGATGAGTGTAAAAGAAATTCCTGTTTTAAATAACAATACTTTATATTTAAAATTTTCAAACCTAGGTTAAAAATGAAGTATAAGAACCGAATTAAATATAGTTCAATACGTCTGAATGAGAAATTTAAATAATCAGAAGAGGTTTGTTATTAATATCTTAGTTTGCTGAAAATGAAGCATAAGAATGGTTCGATATTTCTAAATGGAAAATTTAAAATGAAAATAAACCTAAGAGGTTTAAAATATAATGAGTTATTGGTAAGTTGAATGGAAACATCTACTATGAAGATTTTATCACCAATATGATGACAAAGTAATATTTAATTTGTTGTATTGTTGTGATGCACACTCTTTTTCAAAATTTTTGATTTTTGAAACCTCTGGAAATCTTGCTCCCTTTCCTCTAGGAAATTCGGAGAATATATTTTATCATCTAAAAGGGCTTGAATTTAGCATATGCCAAGGGTTTACAGTAGGCTTGTCTATTCATATATTATCTAACTTGAAGTTAGCATATGCCAAGGGTTTACTTCGATCTAGGATGTTTTCGCCATATCCTGTGAGAGTGCCCTAATTTTCAATTTGTCGCTGACGGCTTCTTTGAAAATTTCAGTTTTGATCTATTTTAATGAACTAAGGCAATTCTGAGAATCATCGGGTGGTGGGGCGATTCTCAGAATTGCCCCGACACTGCCCTGCCACCACCACTGGTGGCCGGGCGGTGGCAGAACAATTACCACCTGAAGATTCTCAGAATGGCCCCATCTGCTATGAATCGCTCCAAACAATGCTTACTGGGCATCCAATATGATATTAAATATGATATTAAGCGGATTTCAGAGAGAATTTTGAAGTTAATTAATTTTGACAGGAACAAACAAAATAGTTTTTCAAGTAAAATTTCAGTTTTGATCTGGAGTGAGGAGCAGTTTGCTCCAATGCGGGACGTGATGAAATGGAACATGAAGGGAGGAAGCTTCCATGTTCATCTCAGGGATGCCTTTCAAGCCATCGATAAAGAGGGCACCGAAAATATTTCTGCCAGGGAACTCCGTCATATTCTTACTAGCATCAGGGAGACGTTGGAGCCGTCGAAATTTGATGAGTGGATTCGAGAAATTAAGGTCGATTCCAATGGAAACATCTGCTATGAAGATTTTATCACCAAGATGATGGCCAAGTAATATTTAATTTGTTGTATTGTTGTGATACACATTCTTTTTCAAAATTTCTGATTTTTGAAACCTCTGGAAATCTTCTGCCCTTTTCTCTGGGTATTTAGGAGAATATATTTTATTATCTAAAAGGGCTTGAAGTTAGCATATGCCAAGGGTTTACAGCGGGCTTGTCTATTCATATGTTAATCCATATTCATAGTCTGATTTAAAATAGATTTCTTTGATCTGGAATATTTTCGCCATATTCCTGTGAGAGTGCCCTAATTTTCAGTTTGCCGCTAGAGGCTTCTTTGGAAATTTCAGTTTTGATCTATTTTAATGAACTGAAAATTTTAAAGAGTAGTGCATAACATGTGTAGATGTCTACACCAAACAGCTAGCAGTACTCATATTGTCAAAATCATGATTTCATAGTTCTAATGTAGGTAAAAATAAAATAACAAAAGACGTAAATATTATAGGAAAAAAAAGTTAAATTTGCATCACATCTTCCTGTGAAGGAAAAAAATTCTCATAAATCAATGGCTTCATCAACAATAGGCCTCTCATATCGAAACAAAACTAAAATATGAAACATCCGAGAGTTTGTAGGCCAAGTAGTGATAGCAACCTCATATGCTGCTGGCGTACATAAATACTCTCACTCTCCCTCCCATGGACTTTGGTGGCAAATTTGTTCTAAATTTTTCCCTAACAACACCATTGTTACCATGTGGCCTTGTTACTTTGCCCCAAATACACCTGTAATTAGTTCCCCCTTTCTTGGTTTTCGCCTTGTAAATATAGGCCATCCTTTTTCCCAAATACCAATCCACTTCCTCTAGTGTATTGACTCCTTCAATTTGAATCAGAGAAGTATTTGGGTATTGGTTTGATTTTGACCTTTTGTAGCCAAGGATGATCCCTCGAACATACAACCTGATACGCTCTCCTTGGAATCCCTTCACCATGTTGATCAAAACGGCTTGGAACATCTATCTCGCAATATGATGTGAATTGAGTTTTACTTATCAATATCAGCTCTTTCCCTTGAACAAGGGGTAGGAAATAATATTACATTTTGATAGGCACACTATGATTTAATAAATAATAGAGGTTGATGTATGTCGTTGAGCTTTTTTATAGCAATGCAACACAATGTTTTGTAGATGGATATCAAAATATTTCTTTATCAAATTAAATAGGATAATTTTGAGCCATTATAAAGGTTGAAAATTGAATAATGTAAGTCAAGTCCAACATTGTATAGTGAAGATAAGAATGAAGTGTTCATTATCTGCGAAAGGGAATTGCAAAGAGTAAATGGAATGGAGATATAAGTTTTAAACCAATTGGTAGGGTTATATGACTAATTGTACATGAAAATATGGTTTAAAGAGAAATTAATGTACAAGTTTAAAAGATGTTTCTAAAGAAGTTATTGATTGAGAAAGAAAACGTTAAATGAGTTTCATGTAATAAAATTTATTACTTATGGTGAATATTCATCTATTTTTATGTAATAAGGTGAATGGATGGACTACTCTACAAACTCTTCTTCTAGTTGCCGCTGCTCCTCTTCCTCCACCTTGCCCCGGCACAGGCAACATTAAAATGCATGGAACAAACAAAATAGTTACTAGTGCGTGCGTGCATGTATCAAATATGGCAGAAGAAAAAGTGAAGAATCAAACTCAACGATTTCTTCTCAATGAATATGTAGGTCTCTCTTTCTTTTTTCCTTTTGTTTTTTTGGAATAATTAACTCTTACTAAGATATAAATGAATAATCAATCCATAACATATTTCTTTCTTTCTTTTGTTTTTTTGAATAATTAACTCTCACTAAGATATAAATGAATAATCAATCCATAAAAGTTGATTAGATTACATTGTTTGGTTATTTCTAACAATCTTCATGGTATTCCTTCTCAACAAAAACCATAGTATTCCTTCTCAACAAAAACCAGACTAAGATTAACCAATAAAGTTTCATATCAAATTTGGTTTGATATGTGATCTATCTCCTCTCCTCAGAATTAGAACATATCCAAATCTCTTATTCACGATGCATAGCTTAGGCATCTATGCCAAGTTTGCAAGCAATTATAAAAATCTGCAATATGTTTAGTATTTATGACTTTTCTTTTTCACCCATGGATCTGCCACATCTATTTGTTTTCTTCCCATCCTGTTTTTCATTGGGTATGACACAATATTTTCCAATCATTGTGTATGACACAATATTTTCCAATCTTCCATTGTCAAATATTTTTTGATGCTAAATAATCTTGGCAAGTGAAAAAGAGCGGATATTGGTGTGTATTGTGAAATAAAAAGAGACAATCTAACATGGTTTACCTCTTCTCCATGTTCTAGATGAACACATAGGTTTCTTTCTTTTTTCCAAAATAATGAACTCCGAATAAGATAGAAATGTAGGTGTCTTTTTCTTTTGCTAAAATAATTAACGTAAGATGAGATAGAAATAAATAAAGAATTATGAATTGGGATCACAAATTTCAAGATTTGAGTATACTCAAAAGTTCATTTTTACATTCTCTTATATGTTTGTTTTGATTAGTTCTATTGAATCAAATTGGTTTTCAATAGGTTTTTTTTGAGTATGTGAAGTTTCTAGTGTCTTATTAATTCAAGTGGAAAAGATCTTTCTTACATATCACTAGATTATGAAGTGACATTGGACATAATTAAGGTTTGGGCCATACCATTTTAGAAACAACAACCCAAACTAAATGATTAGTTATTAGACCTTTTTATTTAGTCAATCTAAACTAAAAGATTATATAAAAAAAAAAATTCCTTTCATTGCTCCTCATAAACCAAGATAGATTGATTCATCCCTCCTTTTTAGTGTACAAAGAGGAGTGCTTGATTTTTACTCAAAAAGATGGGGTGTTGATGTTTCTATTTATGGATGCTCAGGTTTTTATATTAAAAATTTTCTCGAGTGCTTGATTTGTAGTCAAAGAGATGTGGTGATAATGTATCTAAATATGGGTGTTGATTTTTTTATATTGAAGTTTTCTCTTTGTTTCAATTAGAATTAGAAGGGTTTGTTCTTTTTTGTTTTCCTTATAATAAACTATTGTTCTCAATTGAAATTGGATCATTTGTATTAATGTTTCTTTTCAATGTAAGTTTGAGGTGCAAGTTACTTATTTTATTTTTAGACTATGATATTTAACACATAGTGACCTATGCTTAATAAACTAAAATTAGGAAGGTTTAATAACTTACTTATTTTTTTTATGGTTTTGGTGTAGCTTGTTTGTAGAGAGACTAGAGATTTGTCCCCTAGGCAATAACATTCTCTTGCATCTTTGAAATCTTATTTATTGGTTCTATGTGCTTGCATTACCATCTTTTCTTAAATGGTATTTGAAATAGTTATTCAAGAAAATTTCTAAACATTTCAGCCTTTCATGATAAAATGTTCATTTTTACATTCTCTTGTATGTTTGTTTTGATTAGGTCTATTGAGTCAAATTGGTTTTCAATAGGTTTGTTTTGAGTATGTGAGGTTTATATTGTCTTATTAATTCAAGTGGAAGAGATCTTTCTTATATATCATTAGATTATGAAGTGACATTGGGCATAATTAAGCTTTGGGCCATACCCTTTTAGAAACAACAACCCAAACTAAATGATTACTTATAAAGAATTATAAATTTCACAAATATAGTAAACCAATATTAAGTGTGATTTATGGCCTTAAATGAGTTTTGGAGGGTAAACTTTGAAATGCCACAGAACTGAAATTAGAGGTCAGTAGAGTGTGTGAGGTCCAATTATTGGATAGAGTTCTTAAGAAAATGCTCCTATAACATTAGATTTAAACATGAGGCATCTCAGGTCAAGTGCCTAATGGTTAAGAGCATGTGTTTCCTCCTAAGAGGTCATAGGTTCAAAACCGAGAAGGGGTCAGAGTAGGTATTCCTTCGTAGACAATAATCAAATCGTTGCATGGAGGTGGGTCTCTTGTCCCATAAACAAGGGGGTTTCATACACCAATTTGGTGTCTGGCTTGGCTATAACCTTAAACATGGATAATAATAATAATTAGGATATAGATTGTTAGAAATTCATAACCTATAATGGTGAAAGCATGGAGCTAGGTTACACTTTTTGGCAAGAGATGGCATGTTTGGGTGGAAAAAATGATTGCTCAATTGAGCCCTTTTTAAGAGCTCGGTCGAGCCGTTTGAGCACTTAAACAATGTAACCCAATCTTATATAGGAGCTCGATTTAGCCATGTCTTTGCGACAGTCAAATGAAGGAGATTGGGTTTTGGATTTATTTTCTGGCTCAGGTAAGTTTTATTATATGGAATTGAATTTCAATATGTTATTTATTAATTTATATGTCATTGTACTAATTTATTTCATTATTTATTTTGTGCTTGATAATTAGGTACAACACTAGCATGTTGCCTTCAAAAAGGAAGAAATTGCATTGCAACTGAAAAAGATCCAATACAGTGCAATTTCATTCAACAAAGAAATAATGCTCTTCAATTTCATCCAGATGCAATGCAAGAAATTGGGTTGAAGAAAGGGGACTTTAGTGAATCACGTGTGGCAAAAAAGGCAAAGGAACCCTAACCACCATTACATGGAATGTTTGGAAAGACATACATTGGGAGATTCGCAGATATCAAAGATCCTTTAGAAGAGGAAAATGAGCAAAAGGAAGTAGAAAATATTGTGGAAGAAGACAATGATGAAACCCTAGAGGACGAAGAGTTTGGATTACGTGACATTGTTGATTAAATTTAAGTCATGCTTGGAAATAAAGCTTTGCAATGTTTTGACTTTGACATTTTACGAGAAGAATAAACACTCAATTAAGGTTGTTATGCATTCAATATTTCTAAGATGTGATTTTCGCATTAATTTTTAAGTTAATCATTATTTTTTGAAAAAAAAATGATTATTATTATTTTTTTGACATGAAATTCATAAAAAGGAAAAAAACTATTATTTAACCATTTTTAGTTAAATTTTTCATATAAAAATTGTAATTTTGACATGTCAATTCTAGCAAAAAATTATCAAAACGTGTAGTTTTTTAGTTATATTTATGTTAGAAATGGTTATTTTTATGTCCATTGTTAAAAAATATTGTTTTTTAGAAGCAATTATTTCTTATGGATTGAAAAATTAATTAAGGATGTATAAATATGTAGAATATCGAAAATTCAAAATATTGACCATCTAATTTAAAAATGCAAAATAATGAAAACCTCACTACAAAAAAATTAAAATTAAAATAAAAAACAAGAAAATATGAAGGAAATGACCATTTCAAAAATTATTAAATTTACAAAATAATTATTTACATTTCATACATTAGAAAATTTAAAGTCAAAAAATAGGTCTTTTAAAAAAAGGGTCTGATGCAGAATACCCACTTTCCTAAATCACCATGAAAATCACTACCATTCTAAAACGTAATGTACATAAAAAAATTGAAGTGCCAAAAGCTATGCTCTAAAAAAAACATGTGTGTTTTGCATCACCCCTTTTCAAAATCTGGTCACTTTTTTGCTATCTCTACAAAACGGGTAACCGTTTTAGTTTCCGTTTCAAAGTTTACATAGATAACAATAATAGTAAATAAAAAAAATACATATAATGTACTTACTGTTACATATGTTACCTGTATATCCTGCCAACTGATTATATGGCAGGGATCATATATGTATTTTTTAACACATAAACATGAAAGACATTATGCATGTGTATATAAGTAGGTAAGGTTAGTTGATACGTTATAGGCCCAATTCGAGCCAAAATTTTAAAAGGACCATAGAACTAGGGTGCTAACTTGGCATAACCTCGTCATTGCAAAGTAATTTTCTTGGGCCTCACTCTTACATATACATGGTCCCCAATCTGAAATTCTCGAAAACTTTGTTTCTTATCAGCATAAATTTTCTCCCTATCTTGAGTAACCTTCAAGTTCATCCTTACTTTATTCACTGCATTCTCCATTTCTCTCAACATATCGGGACCTGGCATTAATTTATCTTCGATGCCTCCCTAATTCAAAGGTGTTCTGCACGTGCAACCATATAAAACTTCGAATGGGCTCATCCACAAGGACGCATGATAGCTTTTATTGTAAGCGAATTCCACCAATTGTATGTAGTCTTCACACTCAGGCAGTTGTTGAATCACATACATTATTAGCATATCGTCAATTATTTCATTTACTTGCTCTGTTTGCCCATCCGTCTGAGGATGACATGTCATGCTAAAATGTATCTAAGTGCCTAAACCTTCAAACAATGCTTTCCAAAACGCAGATGTAAATTTTATGTCTCTATCTGAAATTACTTCCTTTTGTATTCCATGAAGTCTAAATATATATTTCATAAATATGATAGTAATTTGAACAATCTTAAAGGTAGATTGTACTGGAGTGAAATGGGAAAATTTACTCAATTTATCTACTACTACCATTATTGAGTCATTTTGCTTCTTGGTATTAAGTAAGCCTGTAATAAAGTCAATTGAAATGATCTCCCACTTCCATTCTGGAATAGACAATGGGTGGAGCAATCCAGCGGATGTTGGTGCTCTGTTTTTACCTGCTGGCATTTCGAACAAGGGGCTAAATAATCTGCCACTTATTTTTTCATACATGGCCAGAAGTACCCTTTTCTTAATCCAGTGATTAGTTTCTAATAGTCAGGGTGAGTTGCATAAGGAATTATGTGGTATTCATCTAGAATTAATTGCTTGATACTTTGTTGATCATGAACATAATGTTTGCCTAGATAAATCAACATTTTTTCCTTATTTATGTCATATCCTAATTGTTGTTCACTATTGTTTGGAATTTGGGCCTTCTGCCATAAAAAATTGTGTTCAGGATCTCTTTGAGTAGCTTCTTTAATATGTTCCTTGAAAGTAGTTTGAACTTCACTGAATGAAATATCTGAGACACAGTTTAACTTCTGACGTAATGCATCTGCTACCTAATTTTCTTTTCCTTTTAAATGTTTAATTTCAAAATCAAACTCACTCATAAAGGAAACCCGATGTGCATGTCGAGCATTCAAAGTAGGTTGTTTAAAATAGTTACTTAAATTGTGATGACTTGTCATCAATAAAAATTTATTTCCTAATAAATAATGTCGCCACATTTTTAATGCGTGGATTACTGCAATTAGTTCCAGATCTTAGGCAGAGTATTTTTGCTCATGCTCCTTTAGCTTCTGAGATTCATATTCTATAACTCTACCCTTTTTCAGTAGTACTTCCCCTACTTCCTCCTTATGAGCATCATTGCAGACAACATATTCCTTGTCTAGGTCTGCAATGCTTAAAATAGGGGTAGTAGTAAGAAAGTTATTCAATCGGTCAAAACTATATTAACACTCGGATGTCCACTTGAAGATTCTTCCTTTTTTCTGCAAGGAGGTAATGGGATATGCTACCTTGGAAAATCATTCAATAAACCTTCTATAGTATCCACCTAGTCCCATAAACGACCTTATATCAGCCACATTTTTCGAAATTGGCCATTCCATTATGGTTTTTATTTTTTCCAGGTCCACAACAATTCCATTCTTAGTTATGACATGCCCTAAGTACTGAACTTGTTCTTTAAAGAAATCACTTGTTGTATTTTGCATACATCTAGTGTTCCCTTAATGTCTGCAAAATGATCCACAAATGTTCCTTGTGCTCTTCCATGTTTCGGAAATATACTAGTATATCATCAATAAAAATAAATACAAACTTATCTAAATATTGATGAAAAATAGTGTTCATAAGACACATAAAAGTTGTTGGGGCATTAGTCATCCCAAATGGCAAGACAACAATCATTTTATATATTAGGATGACTAAGTCTTTATTAAAATGCTTCTAGAATAAAGTTTGCTAACCGATACTAAAAGAATGTGAAGAGTGTTTGCTTAATAAACTAAAAATAATAACAATAAAATAACTAACTAGTGTGATGATTAAAAGATGAGTAATAATTGTATTAAAATAAAATATATTAATGTTAAAGGGAGGTGAGATAAGGGTCGAAATAAAATAAACATTTTGTGAAATTATTCTATTTTTTAGAGCTTTTAGTCGAAAGTTTGTCAAACAATCTGTTGTCAAATCATGCTTATTTGTTATTTAAATATATTTTTAAATGTGTAAATGAATTAGTCACTCATAAAAATTCTTGGGGAACTTGGATTGTACATAATTTAGAGATTAATTCCGACAAATTCCTAATTTCAAGAAAATTTGACTAGAAAATATGGCTAAAAAACCTTCAAAACATAGATCAATTAGATCACAACTAAAAGAAATATTAAAAACAAAAACTGAAAGAGAAAAAAAAAAAAAAAAATGAACAAAAAAATTGCTTAACAACAATTTAATAAAAATATTGGCCTCAATAATAATAATAATAATAATAATTGTTTTAGCGAGAAATGTGGAAATTTTCTTGAATAATAAACATAAAATAATTGTTTTGTTGAAAGATTCAAAGTTCAAAAGGGAGATTAAGAAAATTTTTCAAACATAGGGAAAATTATAAGTGAAAAGTTAAAGAAGCCCCTAGTGTCACATTTCCATGTGAAAACACATTATAATCAATATAATAATAAAAACAAAAGAAAACAAAAAAGCAAAAACCAAAGAATTAAAGAATTAATTTGCCTATACCTAACCCAATACCATTATAAGTTTTCAAGTTTATAATTCTTGAGATAGATTGGCTTGTAGATTTCATAAGTTATTAAGTATTGTTTAAATGTTACAACATACAACTTTATGCACCTATGTTCAACTTAGGATAACGTTATTTATATCGTTTAATTAATAATATTTCACCAGTACATTTATATATACATTCTTGAATGAACTACTAATCCACCTTACTTACATTAATCTCCAGTAAATGCATGTACTGGAAACTTCTAGACAACATGCTCTAATTCTTATACATGTCCCTGTCTTGGGAGCTAGATCTCATCAAAGGTCCAGGACACAGATTCTCATCTGACGGTGGAGGTTTCCTTGAGTTGGGTCAAGGTAAGTACCTACCCAACTGGCACTACCCAAGGTTCATTCACCTCATTCACTATAGGGTTTCGGGATGATTCTCTCTCTAAGGGTTGTAGTCATTTCCATGGTAATTTTCCACCCTTTATTGCTTAAACTACTTCAAGTAGTCTAGAATGGCATAGTGTAAAGATGTAGCTTAGGAATTTTAAGGTTCCTCATTGTTCTTGTGTAATAACTTAAAGAAAATCCTTTTCTCATCTGGGTTCCTATTTGCTAATGTGCAACAAAGCCGAGAAGTGCCTTGGTTCCAGATGTCATGCATAGAAGGCGACCCCATGGTTCCAGCAGAAGGAAGTCAATTTCAGGGAACCCTTGTTATTCTTCTCTGGAAATTCTACAGTTTTGTTCAAGTTTCCCCTTGATATCTCGTGCCATTTATGAAAATTTGTCAATTATATGTATTTATGGTTTTCTTACCATTCATGGTAAGTCCTTGTAACACCT
>APFE030243799.1:4244-26936 GCA_000404065.3 Pinus taeda
AATATGAAACCACATGATTATTCGAATGATAAGTGGGTAGGCAGTATGGAGGATCATTAGAGCACTTCTCAGTGTTGTTTCTCTTTGGATTCTGCTTTGATATCATGGATGAGCAGGAAGCAGAAGTCAATTGTTGTAAGCACCGTCAAGACTGGATACATATCTACGAGTATGATCTCGTATGAAGCTGTCTGGATGGGGAAGCTCTTCAGTGAGCTGTTTTGATCTCATACCATTGTGATTCTCTGTAACAACCAGAGGTGGGATTCGATTATTGAGGAATCCGGTATTCGTCGACTACTCTAGCAGATAGACATCATTTGGGATATAGTAAGTCGATGAGCAAGGAGGCTCCATTGCACTAAGATGATGTACAGGTTGATACATCTTGTCAAGCCCCGAGGAAAGATCTAATTTGTGATTTTCCCAAACAACTTGGAGTCGTCAAGAAACCCTTGTACAAGGGTCCTGCATGTTGCATACATTGAGCTCTGGGAGCTCTGAGGGCTTGTGGTTCTTACTAGAGCAACATATGACCACAGGATGACTCACCCTCCCCTGGTGGTGCACACTGGAACAAGATGATTCGCTCTCTTGTGGGACAAGATGATTCGCTCTCTTGTGGAACAGGATTATTCGCTCTCCTGTGTAGCAGGATGATTAGTTCTCCTGTGAGGCCTGGAATGATGTGTTCTCCATGGCGATTGTAGCAGGATTGATGTGTTCTCCTGTGAGGCCTAGATTGATGTGTTCTCCATGGCGGCCTGGATTGATGTGTTCTCCATGGCGATTGTAGCAGGATTGATGTGTTCTCCTGTGAGGACAGGATTTATTAGTTCTTCTGTCGAGGCATCCTACCCATGCAGTCTAGGACTCATGGGAAGTACCTCTCATCTGATCAATGAGCATGGAAATGAAGTTAGGGACCATAGTAGTACCGATGGACGCATCGTTGTATCTACCGTACTCCCTACGCTATGATGACCTCCATTGATCTGAGATCAATGATACTGGTCTGGGACCAGTGGTAGGAGTTGTACCATACAATGCGCTGACTTCGGGTCGATTGAGACTGGTCTGGGACCAGTGGTACATACTCCGAGACTGACTTCGTGTCAGTGCAGTGCTGGTCTGGGACCAGTGAAAGTGGTACATACTATGACGCTGACTTCGGGTCGGTTGAGACTGGTCGGGGACCAGTGGTACATTCTCTGAGACTGCAATACTGGTCTGGGACCAGTGGTAAGAGTTGTACCATACTATGACGCTGACTTCGGGTCGGTTGAGACTGGTCTGGGACCAGTGGTAGGAGTTGTACCATACTATGACGCTGACTTCGGGTCGGTTGAGACTGGTCTGGGACCAGTGGTACATACTCCGAGACTGACTTCGTTTCAGTGCAGTACTGGTCTGGGACCAGTGAGAGTGGTACATACTATGACGCTAACTTCAGGTCGGTTGAAACTGGTCTGGGACCAGTGGTACACTCTCTAAGACTGTGATACTGGTCTGGGACCAGTGGTAGGAGTGGTACTTACTATGAAGCTGACTTCGGGTTGGCTGAGACTGGTCTGGGACCAGTGGTACGCACTTTGAGACTGACTTTGAGTCAGTTTAGGATGATACTGGTCTAGGACCAGTGGAGTTGTACTCACTATGACACTGACTTCAGGTTGGTTGAGATTAGTCTGGGACCAGTGGTACATACTCTGAGACTGACTTTGAGTCAGTATGATACATCCTCGATCATTTCTTCTGCTTCATAATTCGAACGAAAGCAAAGCAGAACAGAGCAAAACAGTACTGATCAGTACAGCGCAGAACAAAACAAAGCAGAACAAGCAGAATAGAGCAGAACAGGGCAAGGGTCAGGCTGTACAGGGCAGTGCATTTGATGGATGAATAGTAACGACCGATAGACAGATTGCAAATGAAGTTCTCTCTGGTTGAGAGGGAGTGTTAAAATTGGCAACCAAGGCAAAACTTCATGTGGGTCATCTTATTCATGGCTGATAATATTTTTATTAGATTCCTCTCGTCAAGAGGTATAGGATTGATATAAAGATCATCCGATTCCGATAAGTATTCATGGAGATATGAATTTATTTTGATTATGGAATTATTATCAAGTCAACCTACAACTCATGTAGGCTCAGAAGCCCAACAATCGCATCTATTCAAACACCAACGTTGTGTATAAATATAAGAGGACTTTTCCTCATTTGCTCACACACTCCTCATTACGTCTATCTCTCTCTACTGCGCAGAAATGAGTCTCTTCTCTATTGCGCAAAAATGGGTCTCTCTCTCACACATTTGAAGCCGGAAACCGCTGAAACTGAAGCTGCAACTGCAAAAGTAAAGATTGACCTGCGTGGCCTAGAAGATCTCATCATTTGAACTGCGTTGTAGGTTCATTTAAACCTCCTTTGAAAGCCGCAACTTTTGGTGGTGGAATGAAGTCAATCCGAAGAACGGTTTGCAAGATATCGTTTGCCCTAGTTTGAAGCCGGAAACTGCTGAAACTGAAGCTGCAACTGTAGAAGTAAAGATTGACCTGCATGGCCTAGAAGATCTCCTCATCTGAACTGCGTTGTAGGTTCATCTGAACCTCCTTTGAAAGCCGCAACTTTTGGTGGTGGAATGAAGTCAATCCGACGGTCGGTTTGTGAGATATCGTCTGCCATAGTTTGATAATGAAGCCGCTAATGCTGATGCTGCTGATCTAGGGTTTGCTACTGCTGATATGAATCAGATTCATTGTACTATTTCTCTCTGCTGAATTATTGAAGATAAAAGAAGATTTGATCAAAGGGTTTCCCCACACATTGTGGGGTTTGTCCCTGGCTAGCCGCCACATCTTGTGTCTCTTGTCTTGGCTCGTTTTCTGTCGATCGTTTAATGTTCTATCTGCACTTTACTTTATGTACATGTGATTGCTAATCTGTGGAATATAATAAGAAAAATAAGTAAATTGTTATAAGCATAGAACATACCATAACTTAACATTAAGACAAGATCTACAAAGGAAGCATTATAACCCTAGATCGAAGAAGGAGTCTACAAAGAAGTCTCCTGATCATCATCAAGAAAACAAGGCCAAGTTGAAGAGGTCTACGAATCAAGGTCCTTACCATTGAAGACGTCACTAAGAATTCATCATTGATCTTCATCAAAGGATCCAAAGAGATCTCACTCTTTGTGGGATCAAGGATCACTCTCGAAGAAAACTACCTTCATCAAGGAGAAGTTTTCTACTCTCTATATCATCATCAACATCAAGGAAGAAGCAAGTAGGAGCATCCTATCAAGTAAGTATATGAATCTGTAAAAATGTCTTTTTGCAAGGAAAGCAACAAATTGGTTGGGGCTTCAAACTATCTTGCATGGAAGAAAATGATAGATCTGAATCTCATTGAAAATGAGTTTATGGAACATGTCAAAGGATCTATCACGAAAACAAGAAAGTAAGATGGTCAAGCTCTTGCAAAGTATATGAAAGGGGAAGTTAGGGCTCAAAGGATTCTCATAAAATCTATCAAGGATCCCCTTATCCCATATGTATCCAAACATGAAACTTCAAAAGAAATCTATGACAAACTGGTAGAGTTGTATTCTGTAAGCACTGCTGGAGAAGTCATCTCATTAAGGAAAGAACTCTACAAGCTGAAGATATCAAGGGAAGATGAAATAGCCTTATATTTTATAAGGATATATGAAATCTGGAATCAACTACAAGATCCGGGAGAAGTCATGTCCGATAGAGAAATGACTACAGTTGTATTAAATGCACTACTAGAGGAGTGGGGTAACTTTACTTCAAGTATTTATGGGAAGAAAGAAGCTACTCCATTCCAAGATCTATGGTCATTATGCAAGATTGAAGAATCTAGACTAAAGGCCAAATATGATGTGGGAGCAGGTGAGCAAAATCAAGCATGTGCTACAAAGACAAAAAGAAAGGGAAAATTTGGAAAGTTTATTCCTCAAAAAGAAAAAAAGAAGAAGAACATGGCTAAAATACAATGCTATGGGTGTCAAGAATATGGGCACTATAGGAGAGATTGTACTAAGCTCAAGAAGGACAATAACAAAAGAGGAAGAGAAGAAGCCCACATCACCGAGAAAGTGGAGGAAGCTAAAAAGAATAAATCCAAGGAGGAAGTAATAGATCTCCACTATTTAGATAGTCTTCCTCACCTAAGTTCTTTTTAAGTTCCTAAGTCTTTTGTTGTAAGATATGGCCATCATGATTCAATAAATGGGTTGCATCAAGGCATCATCAAAGCATTGAAAGCAAGAGCTCATGACACCATCATAGACAAGCATTAAAGATGGTTAGAATCAATGGAAGTCAAGGATATAGCTCTTGGGAATCTCATTGGAAACATAAGTGGCAAGGTCATCTAGTTCGAGGTTCAGCATACATCTGTCAAATGGAAACATTTGTTGATGGGGATACTTTAGATCCTCGAGATTCTCTGATGGAATCTTCATTGAAAGGTTCACTGATCATGAGGGGAAGCAAGTGTTTCATCAAGAATTCCAAACTTTTGGAATTCATGGGATGATGGTATGATGACATAAAAGTGAATCAGATCAAGGGATTGAAGCTTTTTCAATCAAGGAAGTTGTTGCAAGAAATTTGAATGACCCAAAGGAAAAATGAGGTATGTGTGCTTACATTTGATATTGTGGAAGTCATGTCATATGGTTGCAGATATCATGAACCAATGCTCTATCTTAAGAGCATGATCAAAAGAAAGTATCTTCTCCCTCAAAGGGATGAGGAATGCATGGGTCACACATTCACTAGATGAAATCAACATAATATATGCTCATATGAAGTATGATGTGGATAACTACAATTGTGGAACTCTGATTGGAAGCTCCTGGGAATGAAATGTGTGAAGAAAGGAAGGAAGAGATCATGGAATATGCAACCATGGTAAAGGCAATCAACATCTGAAAGATCAAGAAGATTTGACTAGGATATCTCTATGGAAGATATGAAGACTCTGATGGAGTCTGAAAAAGAAAGAGACCCTTGACAATATATATCTTTGGGAGATGTGTCGATATGTATGCAAGATACTGATGCAAACTAGAAGATGTCATGTTGAAAGACCATCACAAAGGCAATGTTGATTTTAATGTTCATTCCTTTATTTTTGAGCAAATATTTGGATGGGTTTATGCAGGGCTATCGAGGGAAGATCTATGGATGTCTTCCAACATCTATGCGCATGTAGTAGGATGAAAGATCCTTAAGTAAACATGGCATGAAGGAAGGCCAGATATGGACTAATGGATCACTTCCTGATGATGACATGGTTGACTCATGGATGAAAGTGATGGATGGTCGGTGCCCTATGTAGAAGTCCCAACATGAAGACTCCCAAATAACGATAACCAAACTAAAAAAAAAAATCATGACATCATGAGGAGTTCTTCAAGCAGCTAGTTGTCCCATCATCTCCACCTGAGGAGTTGTTGTAGGTCCCTGATTAAGAGGGAACCTGGAAACAAGTTTCTTACTTGGAAGAAACTTGGAAATTCCTAAGCCAAGAGGGAGCTTAGGTACATTCCTTTATTGGAATAGATATGTCTTCCCTAATTAAGAGGGAGAGATAGACATAGCATTCTTGTTTTCATTTGGGAAGACAAAATGGAGGATTGGGTAAACATCTGCAATTTGATGGTCTTTGAGGATGTGTTAGGGCATCCAAATAAGAGTAGTCGTAGAGGACCAATATTCTTTGAGGATTGGGAATCCAAGATAAGAATAGTCCTGGAGGAACACACCCTGAAAACCTGGGTGGAGTATGTTCCAAGAGAGACAATGATGAGGGTGCCAATACATCATATTGGTCTTGTCGGAACTCAGATCTCGTGGAGAGATAGAGTTGTTCGTCAAGGCCTTGCTATGTGACAATGCTGGTTGATATGATGCTAAACAGATGGGTTACCAATCTGACCCTTCTTATGATAAATTCTTTAGATTGAGAATGACAAAGTACCATTATGAATACCTCCCTAATTAAGAGGGAGTGTTGAAAAGTGTAACTAGGTTCGACCTTCATAATGACATATGTAATTGTGATTTTATATAATTGATGGAAGAAGAAAAATAAATTATTATTGCAATGTTTGTCTCATGGGTTTTATGAGCAAGGAATTTTATTTTTAGTAATGGCTCCCATTGTGACTCTTTAGGTTTTGTCATCTAGCCGTAAAAGTCAAGTTGAGCCAACGTCATGTATGAAGGACCCTTCTTGGTAATGTTACATTTTGTATGAGTCATTAAATTAAGTATGAAAGCCCTCCAAGTCGAGCACAATACCTCTCCTTCAAGTCGTCTTCAAGAAGAATAATAATATCTTCACCAAGTAGTCATGTCAGTTCACCCTCTTCAAGTCGGCTTATTACAGGCTCCAACAACTATTTATAGGGCAGCTCGGCATCATTTCAGGCACAGAATTTCAGTGATTATCAAGTCTGCAGCAAGGTGCGAAACTTACTTAAGGAAGTATGTTATCAAGTGAAGGAAGGAAGGTATAAACCAAGCTCTAGAAGATAAAGGTGATATAGTGGCTTTCATTGATGGAAAAGTGGTAGCAAGGGGTAAAAACTCAAGCATAGAAAATGCTAGAGTGATTGGGATTCATGAAGGAAGACTTTACAGGTTGCTATCTCCTCTTGCTCAAGCTTTAGTTCACATTGAAATCAGCCCATGTGAACTTTGGCATAGAAGATTCAGTCATCTCCATTTCAAAATCCTTCCATCTCTAAATTCAATATTAGATGGAATCCCTGAACTGAAAGAAAATCACAAAGGAGTATGCAAGGGATGTGCATTGGGTAGGAACACCAAGAGAACATTTGGAAGCAATGCTTCACAATCAAAAGAAATCTTGGATCTTATTCATTCCGGTGTTTATGGTCCTATGACTCCTAAATCATTGGGGGTCATCTATATTATGTCACATTTATAGATGACCATTCAAGGAAATCTAGGATTTACCTAATGAAATCCAAGGATGAAGTATTTATCAAATTTCAAGAATTCAAAGTTAAAGTAGAGAACCTTACCAGAAGAATCAAGATATTAAGATCCGATAATGGAGGAGAATACACATCTAAGGAAATCATAGCTTTCAGTAAGGAGTCTGGGATTAAGAGAGAGCTAAAAGTCCCATATAATCCCAAACAAAATGGTGTTACAAAACGAAAGAATCAATCCATTGAAGAAAGTGTAAAAACAATGCTACATGATCAAGATTTACCGAAATTTATGTGGGGTGAAGCTACAAAGACAGTTGTATACATACAAAATCAAAATCCCAACAAGTCTCCCGAAGAAGTGTTCAGTGGGAAGAAACCAACTGTAGATCATCTCTAAAAATTTGGTTGTCCTATCTATATTCATATACCTAAGAAAAAAAGGAAGAAGTTGGATCCATCTTCCATGAAGGGAACATTTGTGGGCTACAGTAACTCTTCTAAGGCCTATAGGATCTACATAAAGGAAGGACACCAAATAGAAGTCAATCAAGGTGATATTTGATGAAAGTATTGCATTCAAAAGATCAAAGGATCTCCCTATGGACTCTGATGATGAAGAACTTCCGGTATTTGAAGAAGATAGTAAGGAAGAAGAAGCAAACCATGAAGATGAAGGTCCCTGTGAACTTATAAAACCTGCAGTAATCCACGAAACTAGAAAAAGACCTAACTGGTTGAAGTCTACACTTCTAGATGCAGAAGGTCATGGAGCAACTCAAAGTACATTCAAGGAATGCAAGAAGCCCAAACGATATTCTAGGTATGCAGCCTACATGACAATACTAATTAAAGCAAAGCCATCCACTTTTGAAGAAGTTGTCAATCACCAAGAATTGAAGGATGCCATGAATGAAGAATATTAGTTTATAATGAAGAATGTAATTTGGGCGATCATACCTAGGCCTGAGGACAAATCTGTGGTAAATTCCAAATGGCTCTACAAGATCAAACATGCAGCAGATGGAAGTATTGATAAATATCAAGCACGATTTGTGGCTAAGGACTTCTCTCAACAGGAAGGCATCGAATATGAAGAGACATTTGCTCCAATAGAAAGGTATACAACTATTCGTTCGTTGGTCTCTTTCGCATCATCGATGGGATGGAACACCCACCAAATGGATGTCAAGACTGCATTCCTATATGGTGTTGAAAAATGCGTAACTAGGTTCGGTCCTCATAAATATGAAATGTACTTTTTGATTCTTGTAAATTTTAAAATGAAAGAAAATTATTATTTTTATTTTTGGAGCATGGGTTTTCATGCTCAAGGTCGTTTATTTTATAGGTCAAGCACCCATTGAGTGCTTCTAAGTTTTGTCCTAGGTCAAGAAGTCAAAAGAGTCATTGTCATAAGTTGAAGACCCCTTTGGGCACATTGTAACTTGTAAAGAAGAGTATTTTTGTCTTTAAATTTGTCAAAATACCCTTCAAGATCAAGTCGGCCTAGTAGTTGGCAAGTCGGCCTAAAATGAGCAGCCACGTCCACCTTGAGGAGCCTATATAATGGAGGAAACGCAACCTCCTTGAAGCACATTCATCTCTCTGTCTCATTCAAGAGAAGGAAGAGGAAGAAGAAGGCAGCAAAAAAGGAAGAGGACGAAGAAGACTTGGTTTTGGGCTATTTCTCTCTCACACATGCAAAAGAAGGTTAGGGCTTTTGCCGCAGATCTAGGGTTTTCCTCTACAAGTTCGATCTTGAAGAAGGGAAGGCAAGAAGGTCAAGCGAAGGTCACAAGAAGCCATCCTCAAGTTCTAGAAGTCAGAGAAAGCCCAGCGAAGGTCTAAGGAAGCCTTTGGAAGGCTGAAACGAAGCTCACGCGTGTGGCAGCAACAACTGCATGAGGACCGAAAATTCCAGGTCTGCAATGGAGCAGATCTAGGGTTTTCCTCTACAAGTTCGATCTTGAAGAAGTGAAGGCAAGAAGGTCAAGTGAAGGTCACAAGAAGCCATCCTCAAGCTCCATATGTACCAAGAAATGTCTAAGGAAGCTTTGGAAGGCTAAAACGAAGCTCACACGTGTGGCAACAACAACTGCAGGAGGGTCGAAAATTTCAGGTCTGCAATGGAGGCTGGAATTCTGCAGCAAGGGGTCGAAGTTGTGCTACTAGAAGACATTTGACTGGGTTTGACTTGTTCAAGGAAAGCACATCATCTAGAAAGGTTGGACTTGGTCTTAGAGGGTATTAGTTTTGGTCTAAAGGTCTTGGAATTCATCAATTGAAGAATCTATAAGGAAGAGGAGATTTGTGGGTTTTCCTCTCAATTGGAGAGGTTTTGGCCATAGCTTGCAGTCTATATTATGTGTTCTTGTTCTTCTTGTTTTGGTAGTTGTTTGATGATATACAAACATAATAATAAGTATAGAAGTTAATAAGTAAGAAAAAGTTAAAATACATCACAAGCAGTTATCAAGAAAAGAGAAATCACTCTAATCATTACCCTATAGATTTCTCAACAAATGGCACAATTGATGAGGAAGTCTATATAGAACAACCCTTGGCATTTGAAGTTAAAAACAGAAAGGCATATGTCTGCAGATGCCTCAAGCAAGCACCAAGGGCATGATATGCTAGGATGGATGCATACCTACAGAGATTAGGCTTCACAAAAAATTTTGTTGATTCGAACCTTTATATTAAGGTTGTGAAGCGAGAGTCAGTAATCATTCTTCTGTATGTGGATGATCTTCTCTTGACAAGTGTGGAATGTCGAATTGAAGAGTGTAAGAAGCAACTATCAGTAGAATTTGACATGAAGGATTTAGGGTTGAATCACTACTATTTGGGACTGGAAGTCTAGCAAGGACCTAATGAGATCTATCTAGGTCAAGGAAAGTATGTGATCAAGATGTTGAAGAGGTTTGGCATGATGGATTGCAAACCAATGACGACCCCGATGATCACAAACTTAAAAAGACTAAGGAGTTGAAAATCGAGCCATGTGGATCCTTCCAAGTATAGACAATTGATTGGCTCACTAATGTACTTGGTGAATACTCGACCAAACATATGTTTTGCAGTAAATGTTCTGAGTCAATTCCAAGTGGAGTCGAGGCATGATCATTGGATAGCATCAAAACACTAATTGAGATATCTACAAGGAACCATCCACTATTGCCAGAAATATGATAGAAGGAATGGTGTGTTGTAGTTACAATACATCTCCAATGATGAGCAAGTAGCTGACATATTACCAAAATCCCTTCCTAATAAAAGGCTTATGTATTTGAGAGACGAGCTTGGTTTGGTTGATGTATCTTCCCTAGTTGAGAGGGAGAGATAGACATATCATTCTTGTCTACACTTGGGAAGACAAAATGGAGGATTGGGTAAGCATCTGGCATCTGATACTCTTTGAGGATGAGGTAGGGCATCCAAGATAAGAGTAGTCGTGGACCAATATTCTTTAAGGACTAACTATCCAAGATAAGAATAGTCCAAGGAAGGTCATACTCTGTGAACACCCAAGTGGGGTATGTACCTTAAGAGACAAGGATGATAGTGTCTATAAATCATTGGTCTCGCCAGCATTGTGCTCTAATCTTGTGAAGAGATAGAGTTTGTTATTCAAGGCCTTGCTATATGACCATGTTGGTTGATATGATGCTAAACAAATGGGTTACCAATCCAACTCCTCATATGAGATCTCTTCAAATTGAGAATGTCCATGTACCATTTATGATTACCTCCCTAGTTAAGAGGGAGTGTTGAAAAATGTGTAACTAGGTTCAGTCTTTATAAATATGAAATGTACTTTTGTTTCTTGTGTATTGTAAAATGAAAGAAAATTATTATTATTATTATTATTATTATTGGAGCATGGGTTTCATCGTCAAGGCCTTTTATTTTATAGGTCAAGCACCCATTGAGTGCTTCTAGGGTTTGTCCTTAGTCAAGAAGTCAAAAGAATCATTGCCATAAGTTGATGACCCCATTAGGCACATTGTAACTTGTAAAAAAATTATTTTTGTCATTAAAAGTGTCAAAATACCCTTCAAGACCAAGTCAGCCTGGCAGCTGGGAAGTTGGCCTATCTTGAGGAGCCACATCCACCTTGAGAAGCCTATATAAAGGAGGGAACTTGACCTCCTTGTGACACATTCATCACTCACTCATTCAAGCAAAGGAGAAGAGCAAGAAGGCAAGCAAAGAAGGAAGAGGACGAAGAAAGATTGTTTTTGGGCTAATTTTCTCTCGCACAAGCAAAGAAAAGAAGATAGGGTTTGTTGCTTCAAGGTCAAAATTCTCTATATACTGGAAGAGGTTCAAATCTGTTGAATAAGGATCTACTAGGTCACCTACTAGCCCTAGACAAGGCAGCAAAGAAAGAAAAGTTGTTGGGAGGCCTTGGAAGGCTAATTTCGCTCACACGCGTGGATGCAATAGTAGTTGCAGGGGGGCGAAATTTTCAGACCTGCAGTAGAGGCCGAAATTCTAAAGCTGGGGGTCGAAATTGTGTTGCTAGAAGAGATTTGACTGGATTTGACTTGGACAAGGGAAGCACATCATTCAAAAAGGTTGGACTTGGTTTTGGAGGGTATTGATCTAAGTCTAGAGGTCTTGGAATTCATCAATTGAAGAATCCATAAGAGGAGATTTTGCAATTTTTCCTCTCAAGTGGAGAGGTTTTAGCGCTAGCTTGTACCCTACATTCTGTGTTCTTTTGTATTATTGTTCTTCTTGTTTTGGTAGTTGTTTGATGATATTCGAACATAATAATAAGTGAAGAAGTTAATAAAGTAAGAAAAAGTAAAAAAAAACATCACAAGCAGCTATCATAGGAAGATAAATCATCTTAACTATTGCCCTATAGATTTTTCAACATATGGGAATCAACTTCCTACAACCTTTTGCCAAAGTTATTGAAGACTACTATTATGCCGAGAGGAGAAACTTCAGCAAACATAGAACTTCCTTCGGTAGTAACACACAACTGTACTTGTAGCCCATATCTCACCTATGATTTGGAAAGTATAAGCAACAACTATTGTGTGATGACATTGTCAATTAACAATATGATTTAGAGAAGGGAATGCTGGAAGTTTTGCATTCTTGAAGGTTGAAATGAAAATTACGCGACACCCAAACATGACATTGCTCGAGGACAAGGAATGTTGGCTAGGGAGGGTTGTAATGTTCCCTATGAATTGATTTCCTACTGAAAGACAGAATAGCTTATCCGACCCTATAGGATATAGTCTTGATAAAGGGGTAAAAACCTAATTTTTCAAATTTTCCCTATGAATTGATTGCCTACATAAGGAGGGAATAGCTTATCCGACCCTCTAGGATATAGTCTTGATAAAGGGGTAGAAACCTAATTTTTCAAATTTTCCCTATGAATTGATTGCCTACAGAAGGACAGAATAGCTTATCTGACCCTATAGGATATAGTCTTGATAAAGGGGTAAAAACCTAATTTTTTAAATTTCAAGGCAATATTGTGCAAAAGTTGGGTCGGTTGGGGCAAAAAGACCCAAAATTGGCGGGTCGCACTCACAACCCCTTACATTTGGGAGCCCATGGAAAAATATATAAATAGAGAACATTTGAGATCAAATCATCACCATCTATTGGATTAGAATAGCTCTTATTTTCTTGAACCTAAGGCTCTAAGGGTTTTAGGACATCTTTTCCTCTACTAATTTCAGTGGTGAAAGGTTTCACCCTAGCTAGTACTTTTCTCTTTATCTTCTGTTATCTATTTGACAAATCATGGGATCTGATTCTATTTGATATTGTCGTAATTCAGTATCATTTCCAATTGAAGGTGACGTGAATTGTGGGACAAATTGAAGTTCTGGCACCACATAGCAATTTGGATCATCTATGGCTTGAATTGGAACATTCCCTGATTATTTAACCCCCAAATCTCTTATAGAAAATACGATGGGCAGCTTTTGCAACCACAAGGCCGAGCCACAAAGTCGTAGCTGCAAGGCTGAGCTACAGGGTTGCAACCGCAGAGATGAATTTTTATCTTCTCTATTTTGTTCTAGCAAAGCAGGGAAATCATCTATCTGAAGGAATTAAATTCTTGTGGAGGAAATATGAGGCAAAAACCAAGATTGAAGATCTCTAAGGTTTATAAAATTCTTCTGAAGCAGGCCACAATCACCTTAAGGCCAGCAAAATGAACCTAAGGATTTTTCTAAGGCAACTAAGAGCTCATGAAGGCAACAAGACAAAACTCCTGAAGCACCTTAAATTCATCTGAGGTAGACAAGCCAAATTCTTTCAGACTGATCCTGTGCGAAATCCCCCTTGGACAAAACAATACCATTTTCTAAAGCAGTCCAAGGGTTTTGAGTGAATCTACCCGAGGCTTTTTCCATGGGTTGATTAGAGACTATGCAAACTAAACCTCTTGAGATAATTGCAGTCTATGAGACAGGTTTAGAAGGAGATTCCTGAGGCAACTAAGAAGGAAGAGTCAACAAATCCTAGACAAAATTGGTTAGTAGTTTGAGGAATTCGTCCTTGACCAATGATCCCTTGGTTAATCTTCCTATAGCAAATTCAGCCCGAGGATATTCATCAATTCTTCTATCCAAAATTCGCAAGGGATTACTAGTGCACTATTTTGTCTATGAATTTGTACATACAGTCAAGGTCATTGTTAGATAAGACATAATTTCTCATTGGTTATATTCTATTGGATTTGGAACTTCTTGTTGATTGGTTGAACAACAAATATTGTTGGATGAGCTATTGCATTATATGTGGTTAAATGAGCAATGATATTGTCGTGGTTCTTATCATATTAAAATATTAAAAAGATTGTTTGTGTCATTACTGGATGGGAAAAAGAATATTTATTGAGAAACCCTAGTTATCTGAGAAAAAACCCTAGGCAAAAAATTTTCTTAGAATTTTATAGAGGTACCAGAGTTGGTTCTGTGAAAATTTTCTAAATCTACACATCAAAAATCCTACTGCAATCACTGGTTTATCATCTCCTCCTTGTTATTACATTCACAAGTTATTTAATATATAGACAGTGATGAAAAACACAACTACAAACAACACTGATATACAAATCATAAACTGAAACAAATATGAGACAAACACACAAGGGACACCGTTATTTTTGGACAACACATCCCCGGAAAAACCCAATGCGGGAAAATCGGTGCAGTAGATAGAGGGTTTGTATTATTAAGTAGAATCTGAGTACAACATGTTGCCTGTCACACCGACTAACCTTCCAGAGAAATCACGGTAGCAAGAAATACATACGAGAGTTTACCTCGTTCTCCAAATCACAACTGATCCACTGAGCGGCCTGACTCTGGCAAACACTACAAAATCCCAACGCAATCCCTGCTTGGGCTAGCGTCTTGCCTCTAGGAAACTGCGTCACCCCTTCTGCTGGATCAATTTGCTGGAGGAAGACTGTTGTTCAGCTTTTCGGGCTCAGAACCTCGCTTCTGACGAATATCCTGCATTACCACTGTAAGAGACCCTCTTGGCCTGCATCAGCACAGCATGAGCCCCTTCCTGGGCTGCGTAGGCCTCTACGTTGCCTCTCTGATGCTACTGCTACCTCTCTGCCTAGTACTCTTTTGCTTGGAACCTCTTCCCGATCCAAATCTTTGCTTCTGCCCCTCTCCTAGTTCGATTTTCTCAGCAAACCACGCCCCCAATAAAATCGAATTGATTTGATCAACTTGGTGTATCTCCAACTGACCCTCAAGCCTCCTCTTATACTTTTCCTCTAGATGAATCAACGACCGAGATTAAGTCCCTAATCAATGGCTAAGATTAAAATAGCCTTGATCATCGCCTCTTAGAAGCTTCTTACCCATATTTTTATTAATACCCATTAATATTTTTTTCTAAGTTTAGACTTAGGAACCCATTAAAAATATTAATTATTTTAATAAATCACAATGCGGATGGAATTTTTCCAAACTATTTCTAGGTCTTGGAGATCTTATGTATTCTAGCCCCTCCACAAAATTTCGGAGCTAAAGCACATCTAATGCTTACCCAAAATCAACACTCCCTCTTAGCAAGGAATGTGCTCTAGCAGTACTTCCAACTAGAAGCATCACACTGATCCACAACATCGATCCTCTGTGTTGTTGATGCTTGGGCTACTGCCCTTCATCCACTGCACTACTGCATCCTGTATTGTTACCCATGACACCGCCACTGTCACTACTACATTTGTACTGCAGCTCCCTCTCAATATGTTGCATCATGCTACCCATAGCACTGCCACTGCTAACTATTGCACTGCAACTCAGTTGTTGAGAAGTAAGCAATTGAAAGGCCACCCAAAAGCTGACATATCGGTCAGTCTGGATACCTCGTGATGCTGAAGCTACCTCTGCTGCTAATTTGTGTTGACCCTCTACTGCTACTGTGCTGCTACAATCTACTTTGTGCCTCTCGCACTACTGCAACCTCCACTACGCTACTTCGGACTCTGGCACTCTAGCTCTGCCACTGTTGCTCCATCCTCCCTCACACCAACTGACTCCCGTCATTATGCAACTGTCGTTAAGGGCTCCCGTAGCCGTATGTGATCCAAGGGTTTGGGCACCTCAAGAATCTTGTCCATGTGTAGTCCTCCCAACTACAGCTCTATGTCGCCCCACCTCTTCTCCAAAAGTGCATGAGCACTCATGGCACAATCCTCGTCATCATCCTCCTTGTCAGGTATCATTGGAACAGCCTTCGAGTCAGACTTCTCTTCCTTGCCCTTATTCCGAGGGCAATGAGTGGCGAAATGTCCCAGTTCCCCACACCTAAAGCATCTGACTTTGGTTATGTCTTCTTTTTCCTCTTTTGTTGCTATGACTATCTTGATGATGCGAGAGTTGCATCCTCCTCCTCCTTCTTAGCTTTGACTCCTTTGCCGCTACTCCTTGCCTTGGTCAGCCTCCTGATCTCTTCCTGTCAAAGAGTTGCATGCATTTCCTCCCAACTGGGGAGAGAAGCTTTGCCCAAGATACTCTAGACAAATGTCTCCCAGTGTTCGATGACTGCATTCAGAGCAGTCTTGACCATGAACTCAGGGTCTGGTGTAGACCCCACGGAAGTCAGCTAGTCTCGAATCCCTTGCAACATGAGGAGGAAGGGATCGATCTCTTCTCCCTCCTGCATCTAGTACTGTCTTAGTTGATTCTCCAATAGCATCTTTCGTTGAACAGAAGTCCCCTGGTACAAGGTGGTCTCCCTTGTTGTTTCCTTCTCAGCAATGTGTGGGACCACATGATCTTTGACCCCATCTAGAATCATGCATTTAGCCTTCGATTGAGCCTCCAGATGACAAAGTTCGATGCTCCATCCAATCTGTCCTAATCCCTCAATCCATTGACTGCCATCTTACTCAAACAAGTGTAGAATAGGTTCTCTTCCCCCTCTCTTATTGTTGCCCCTCTCTTTGGGGCTAGAAATCCTCTCTAAGGAACAAGTTCTTTCCAGACTCCCTCTGAGTCCTGATTTCCTTCACGGAAATCCTCTCGCCAGATGTCCAATCACTTCTCTCCAATCCTCCTTTGCTACTGCTCAGAAACCCGGATCTAGATTTCTTTGGCTAGAAATCCGTCAATGTAGTGACTCCCTCTACCTCAGCTTTGTCTCCACAAACGTTGTTCTGTACCAACAGCAACAGGGTCCCAACAGCTCCTCAGATTGAATCTGCATTGCTCCTCCAACCCCAGCAACTAACTAATTTGAGCCTCTTAGGCTCTGCGCTGGCCCAAAGAGTTGACGCAGTCATCGCATGAGCTCCTCTCAGGTATTATCTCACCCTATATAGGCTCGAAATGTTGACGCAAGCACTGTGTGAGCCTCTACGTCACTTCTTTGGCTCTACGTCACTCCTTCAGTGGCTCCTCTACCTCTGAAATAGCACTGTCACTCGACAGTTGCTTCTTTGCAGCAAATTCATTGGATCTCCTAGCCGATGTCTTCAGTGTCCTATGATCTACAATGCTCTGATACCATGTGAAAAATTCTGAATCTACACATCTGAAATCCTACTGCAATCATTGGTTTATCATCTCCTACTTGTTATTACATTCAACAAGTTATTTAATTTATAAACAGTGATGAAAAACACTGTTGCATACTTCACTGACATACAGATCATAAACTGAAACAAATATGAGACAAACACACAAGGGACACTGCTATTTTTGGACAACACGTCCCCGGAAAAACCCGATGCGGGAAAACCGGTGCAGCAGATAGAGGGTTTGTATTATTAAGCAAGCAGAATCTGAGTACAACAGGGTTCCTCTCACACCGGCTAACCTTTCAAAGAAATCATAGCTGCAAGAAATGCATACGAGGGTTTACCTCATTCTCCAAATCACAACTAATCCACTGAAACGCTTGACTCGGGAAAACATTACGAAATCCCAGCACAATCCCTGCTTGGGCCAACGTCTTGCCTCTAGGAAACTGCGTCACCCCTTTTGCTGGATCGATTTGCAAGAGGAAGACTGATGTTCAGCCCTCCCGGTTCATAACATCGCTTCTCTAGCAAAATCTCGAACTTCTAACGAATATCCTGCACTGCCACTACAAGGGACCCTCTTGGCTTGCGTCAGCACTGTGTGAGCCCCTTCGTGGGCTTTTGCGTAGGCCTCTGCTGCCTCCTTGATGCTACTGCTGCCTCTTTGCCTGGTACTCTTTGGTTCGGAACTCCTTCCCAATCCAAATATCTGCTTCTGCCCCTCTCAGTGCAACTCAGATCACTAGTTCAATTTTCTCAACAAACCATGCCCAGAAAAATCGAACTGATTTGATCAAGTTGGTGTATTTCCCACTGACCCTCAAGCCTCCTCTTATACTTTTCCTGTTGATAAATCAACGGGAGAGATTAAGTCCCTAATCAACGGCTAAGATTAAAGCAGACTTAATCCTCGCCTCTTAGAAGCTTCTCACCCATATTTTTATTAATACCCATTGATATTTTTATTTTCCTAAGTTTAAACTTAGGAACCCATTAAAAATATTAATTATTTTAATAGCTCACAATCCAAGCGGAATTTCTCCAAACAATTTCTGGGTCTTGGAGATCTTATGTATTCTAGCCCCTCCACAAAATTTCGGAGCTAGAGCACATCTGATGCTACCCAAAATTATACTATTAAAAAGATTTTTTGTGTCATTACTGGATGGGAAAAAGAATATTTATTGAGAATCCTAGTTATCTGAGAGAAAACCCTAGGGAAAAAATCTTCTTAGAATTTTAGAGTGGTATCAGAGTTGGTTCACCCTGCCAACCTGTGAATAACTAGGTTCATTTCACGAACCCAGGACCTTCAAGAAGTTTTCAATGGAAGATTGGCGTTGGAAAAGGACTGGGCAAGTTATGGCTACTCAATGGCAACAAAACCAACAGTTGTTAACTCAGTTTCCTGCACAGTTTGGGAATAATGCAGGTATTCCTATTCAACCTAATAGCTCTAGGATAGCCAATTAGAAGACTCCCAGACCTTGTTTACCTATTCCTAGAAAGGAAGAAAACAAGGAACTGTGGACCTCCACAACAGAATAACGATACTTCAGATTATTGGAAGGGGTACCAAATGTAAAAGAGAAGACTCAGAAATCCCTAACATTTCAGAAGTTTTGTGACATTAAGTACGAAGGTAGGCCCAAAAATTGTGGCAAGGGCACACATCAAAATGTAATGGCCAATATACCACAACATGTAACAAAGCCATTTTGCACTCTTTGGGCAATGCCTCAAATGACCATTGGTCAAAGAAGGGAGTCTCCTTTCATTCAACATGAGGTGCCTAGTTTGGTAGTTAATGAAAAATTTGTGCAGCAACATCTCTGTGGGATCTGAAGGCAGATGGTAACGTTGAGGCATCTACTCATAAAGAAGAAGAGAGAACAAAGGAGCAACAGACAAAAGCTCTTGCAAAATTGGATTATAGTTATGAAGATGAAAGAATCAGAGAAGACAACAAGCACAAGGTTTTCTATAAGGAAAATAAGCACGTTGATACTTCTCTTGGTTTCATACTGGTACTACTTTTAAAAATCAGCCAGTTGGTTGCAAAGTGTTGGCTAAAAATCATTCATTGGCAATGACTGTCGCTACATCAAATGGCTCTAGCAGTAAAAATAATTTGAATCTATTTGTTGCTCTGCCACAAGAAATGAGTCTCCTTTCATTCAACATGAGGTGCCTAGTTTGGTAGTTAATGAAAAACTTGTGCAGCAACATCTCTATGGGATCTGAAGGCAGATGGTAACGTTGAGGCCTCTACTCATAAAGAAGAAGAGAGAACAAAGGAGCAACAGACAAAAGCTCTTGCGAAATTGGATTATAGTTATGAAGATGAAAGAATCAGAGAAGACAACAAGCACAAGGTTTTCTATAAGGAAAATAAGCATGTTGATACTTCTCTTGGTTTTCATATTGGTACTAATTTTAAAAATCAGCCAGTTGGTTGCAAAGTGTTGGCTAAAAATCATTCATTGGCAATGACTGTTGCTACATCAAATGGCTCTAGCAGTAAAAATAATTTGAATCTATTTGTTGCTCTGCCACAAGAAATTTCTAACCAGGCTTGTAACACACCCAATGAAAATTCCTGTATGGTTGTTGCTCCTATCATTACAATTGACAAGAAGGTATGCAAATTTGATTATAATCTAACCTGATTCCACATTATTGATGTGATTATGACTGTCAATAATTTTTGCATTAATGGTGAGCTTGAATCAAAGGATGGAAGTGTATACTTGGGTAAAAGACTTATGACATTAGATAAGGATGCTCCTATCAGGGGATCTGAAGATTTAAATCTAGTTAGGCCTTTAAAAAATGCACCTACAATAATCAAGATGATGCTGAAATGGATTAAGGGAATTTGCATGGGGAGCATGTAGACAATTTCAAATCATCATTTGCTGATGGAGAAACAATTTTGTACCTTATAAACTTCTACTTACCAGGATATATGTTTGGTACTTAGTGTCTAAAGGAAGCTCAAGTTACGGATCCCTTGGCATTGGCGGCAACTTCTGCAACTGAGGCTTCTATTCTAAATATGGGCTAGTATGAAATGTGATTAAATAGTTGGATAATTTTCCAGAGTTCATACAGATAACCGATTTCCTTAAACGGGATCCATCATATAATAAATACAATGAAATCATTATGTTGGCATTCCTTTCAGCCATGCTTCTCGAAAGAAAACCAATGTTTGGGAATTTGTCATGTACTCTACGATACAGGATGGGTTCTGACAATTTTGAAAAGACAGTGCCAGCTAGACCTACTGAACAAAAGCATTGCAGATCTAAAGAAAAAATGGTAGCTATCAAAATTCAGTCATTTTACAGATCATTCATTCAAAGACAGCATTATCTAAGAAATAAGCTAGGTCAAAGTGAAGCAACAATTTAATTATGTTGAAAGGAAGCCCAAGAAAAGGCGGTTATTTTGGTTCAATCATGGCATGAAGCTTTGAAATCAAAGATGGCAATGCCTCAGGATTAAAGTAGTTGCTATACATATACAAAGTGCTGCAAGAACTTGGCTCTCAGCCAAGAAACTTCAAGACTCTTTTGCATTTTCTGCAATTTAGGAATGAAAGCTTGACACCTCAAGGAAAATGAATTTTGAGCACATGCTCTAGAGTTGAAGATGTGAGGCAAGAAAAGGCTTCCAATGTTATTCAATCTCATTACAAGGGTCGGACTGCAAGGAGGTAGTTTCAGAAAAGCAGCCAGATAAGGAATTCATCCTTGACCAGTGATCCTTGGTCAATCTTCCTATAGCAAATTCATCCTGAGGATATTCATCTTCTTTCCAGAATTCGCAAGGGATTACTAATTGTGCAGTATTTTGTCTGTGAATATATACACACAGTACAGGTCATTGTTAGATAGGACAAAAGTTCTCATTGGTTACATTATGTTGGATTTAGAACTTGCTGATTGGCTGAACCACAATTACCGCTGGATGAACTATTGCATTATATGTGGTTGAATGAGCAGTGATATTATTGTGGTTCTTATCATATTGTACTATTAAAAAGATTGTTTGTGTCAATATTGAATGGGCAAAAGAATATTTATTGTGAAACCCTAGGGAAAAATTCTTCCTAGAATTTTACACTTGCTTTCTGCCTCTACACTCTCTAACACATTTGCAACTCTCTCGCACGAAAATATTTTTGTAGTTTCATCAATGCTCCTCCAACTTCCTTTACCTATATTTACATTGCATTCATTATATAAATAAATCTAAAATAGTATAATATGCATTCAATTATTGTTACACGTCATTTTGTCACCAAGACACTTGACCGTTTAAATGGATCTCTTGCCTTCCATAAATATGTTCCAGTACACACCCTTAGAATTCAAACAATCAAAAACCCTTGAAGAAGATGTGAATTTTGCGTAAAATGGCTTTATGACTTGTTAAGTATGACCTGCGCGTTTTTCCTAGTCAGTTTTCGTGCATTTGCAGCTTCTATCCCTAAAAACTGCACTTTGTCTTCCACTATAGACCATGCAGATAACTCAAAGAAAAGTGAATATAAAAAGTGAATTCCAGAAGCATTGTTCGTCAAATATATCCCAACTGAAAGCTTCTAGGTCATATCTATTCGAGCCATACCCTTCGGATCATGGAGCTAATTCCCTTTCATCGAGGAACCCTAAGAAGTAAAAGGTGCATAAAAAGGCTGGAAAACTAGGTCGGGATGGTAACTCATGCATTCACAAATGCTCCCTCCTCACATCTATACAGTGAGAATGTGGACACCTGCATAAGTTGATCGCTTTAACCATGGCACTTGACCATGAAGTCTTCTCCCATCCATTACCACATTCTTATACACTAACACTTATCAATTGAAGGGCATAGGGAAATGTTACTTCCCCTTACGCACTGGAAGCACTTAATAGTGTTGACCATTAGCTACCGCTACCAAGGGAGAAAACACCTTTGCGAGAACTTGGTCTTGCTTCTGGAAGGGGATGTTTGTTTGAAGTATTGACATGCCATAAATATTATTGATCTTAGTCTCTAATGGATGGTTGCTTTCACTAGAATCAATGTTGTCTTTGTCAGGTGGGTCACTACATCCTAAGCCTTAAGCACCCACTCCACAAGTACCCAAGCCCTTCAAAGAAGTACATGGCCTAGTCTTATCAGAACTGGATCGAAACAGGGGGAACTGGTCATTTTTGGCCCAAAACCAGTTTGAACCAGAGTAGGCCGGTTCGGCACTGAACTGGCCTCTTTCACCGAACCGACCGGTTTAGGACCGGTTCCATGCACCTATGGAGGTCAGCATAAAAAAAATCTCTTTTTTTATTTTTTTATTTTTTCAATTGTTTGGCCCACTTCTAATTCTCCCCTAGGCTAGCCTAATATTCAAGCCTATGGCACTCAGCCTAATGATCAAACCTATGGTCCTAGTATTGTTATGCAATTCATGGTAATGTTAATTTCTTGAAGTAAAAGTGACATTCTCCTTTATCTTTCATTTTCATCCTTTTACTTGAACTTTTAACATTACCATGAAATGACTCAAGATGTTTGAGAGAGGTTCCAACCTCATTGGATTTCATATGGAGAAAGTAGAATTTTAGATTTCACTCAAAATCCAGCAGACTTAACAGTTT
>APFE030243811.1:0-11532 GCA_000404065.3 Pinus taeda
AAAGTAATGGATAGGAGTATTGCATGGAGAGTCTATTTAAACGTTGAAGTGGTTTGAAATCTCACGTTAACATGACGACTATCTCTCCGAGTGCAAATACCCCGTAAACTGATGCCAAACCGCATTCAAGATAAACAGTATTGTGAGGATAAACCTCACCATAAGAAAACCTTTGCTTAATTAGCCCACAAACCATCCAAAGGCTTCCAAATTTGTATAATATGGAAATGAGAGGTAATCTCAAAAGTTTTGTTTCGTTGATTCACTTCCTTAAGGTGATTTCAGAGGTTGAATCATATCACAGTAACTTTTCATCACACGTTTACCCTAGTGGACCAGAAGTTTGGCTAAATGTGAGAGGAGGGTGTCACAACGAGTTTTTCTTCAGTGAAGAAACATAATCCCTAGTATAATTTTTTAGTGTTGAATGATTCCAAGTTGCAGATTGGGTCTTTTTATCTAGCCTTGAGTCTAGTGATTCTAGTATTGATGTTTATATATTAAGATCTGGTCTTGAAATGTATAGCAAATAACACATAGTATTATATGTTTGAATTTGCTTGGTTAATGATTAAAGCACAGATGGTTTTCTTTGTGATGTTGTATGCACATGTGTGAAAAGTCTCTTGAACAAGAGTTTACTGTTGATTTTTTATTACTCTAGCATGGGATTTGATTAATATTATTTGGTTAGGGTTTGACAAGTTTTTTTTGACAAAGTTCATTTGAAAGTTTGGGTGATTTTTGAATTGAGAAAGGCTTTCTTGGTTTACATTTTGAATGCACCAGAATAGTTGTATCTTCTTTATGCAATGTGCAAGAGATTCGTGATTTGAATTAGTGCAGGAATAGGAGTGATTGAAATTTTTTCTCAATACAGGAACATTTTTGGTGATTTGTGTGTTTCTTTTCTCTGAGTATGTTTTTTTAAGTCATTATTGAAACCTATTTTAACTTTTCTTAGAAGGGATACTTTAGTTTAAAGTATTTATCAACATTATGAAAGGAGGCCAACATCCAGAGTGATCTTGGTGTTGTTGTGTGAGTAATGCAGGAATATAAGTAAAGGGGTTTTCATTTTTTAATTTTAATTACAAAATCTGGAAAGATTGATTAATGGAGTAGAGATAGGACTTGCATAATTTGATAGGTTCTTTTGGCACTGATTTTTCTACGCCTCAAAGTATATGAGGCCTTGGTTTGAAAAGTGAGCGTTGTGGATTGAAATACAATTCTAACACCCAACATCCCCTTTGGCTATTGAAGCCCCTAAATCTACACCAATAGCTACACTAACACAACTAGTAAATTTCAAAAGGAATTTTTTTTTAATTAAATGGCATTAGTACCTATGTCGCAAATTATATTAATAAACAATTGGGTATTATTTAAGAAGCATGGGACATTTTCTTATATTTAAGAAATATTTCTCAAAGGATTTCTTCATTTTCATATTATTGGTGAAGGAACTTAGAACATGATCAACACTTTGTTGATAATGATTTAATGATGTTTATCAAAAAAATTGCTACCCTTAGCAACTTACAAAAGAATCAACAAAGGCTTCCAATAGGGAAGCAAATAAAAAAAAATTAATGCAAAATGGCATACTGGGATCAAGATGTCACGAGATGTTATTTTTTAGTGCATAAGGATTAATGACTAAAGGAGTAACGATTTCTTCAAAGCTATTAAAGTTGTCGAATATCTTCAAGGGCTTAGAATGTTTAGAGACTCCATGTTAGTTCTAAAAGATATATTACTAGAAGTTTTGAAAGTTATTAAATGATGAGTTCGATAACTTAACAAATTTTCCAGAAGAAGAAATTTAAAAATGGTTAATTACATTTATTAATAAAAAATGAAGACAAACTCTTAGTCATTGAACAATTGCATTCACATTCAAAGGAAATAGAATAATATATCTTCGCATTGAGGATGAAGCAATACATAATCGCCCCACCAATGAGGTAGTATATTGAAGAATGGATTAGGAAATATTTAAATGGGAATTTTAATCCTAAATAATTGTCCAACAATTAGATTAACAAATATACAAAGCTAGTTATATATAGTCCAAAAATATGATGCTACAATGAAGAGAAGATTCATTCCACTGGTTATCCTTCTACAATTTTGTGAGTGTTCTTTATTTTATCTAAAAGAATTCCCCTTTCTTTCTCCCTGATAATCCATCTTTGTGAAATGTAATTTACATTTGTGAATTTGATCCTTTACTTTGTTCCTTTTGTTTCTTCTCGGTTTCTATATATTAATTATTGGCCCACAATAGCCCCATCCTATTCTATTAGGGACATATGTAGTCAAATTATGATTAAGTATCAAGAATTTTGTAGAGAGCTTTAGGAATCTACTTTATTTGAACTTAAAAACTATAATATTATTTTTTCACACACATAGAACTGTTTTTGGGAGTGCATGACAATTTTGGTCTCATATGCTTTTGGCTAAGCATTAAGATATCATCAATGTCTTCCTATGACTCTTTATGATGTTGAATGAATAAAATCATTTTAGAGTTTTCTAAAAATTTGGACCATTTCTTTATTTATGTCTATGAATTCATTCAAATATGTCTTCCTAATGATATGTACTTTGGAATGAATCACCAATGAGATAGTATTTGTTTCTATTATTTCTTCTTTTCTTTCTTTAAAAATTCCTAGTCCACTTTAAGGTGAATGTATTGAATGTTAAATTTTTTGCATTGAATTAATTTTGAGGATAAAATTTAATGAAAAGATGAGTACCACCTCTATAGAAACATAGATGAAATTTAGATAAGTCCCTAGGAGTTTAACTCTTGTCTTCTATAGGAAGAGGGAGCAATAGGATGCTCGCTCTTGGCTACACCAACGGGTGATAAAGAAATATATCATTTTTCATAATAAGGATAACATTAAAAAGGTTGTTGCCTCAAAGTTCAAGGGGAAATTGGGGTGTGATAAGGAGTTAGAGAGACAAAGGAAATGAATATGTTATAAGGAGGAAACCAATCCAAATCTCAAAATTCAAAGGTATCTCCTTGCCTTAACTAGTGTAAAGCAAAAAATAAACATCTCTAAAATAGTAACAAATTATGATGAGCTCTATAATGAAATTGTGCGTTAGTAAATTCCCAAAACCTTTGGGATGAGTGAGAGTGTCACTTTTAAATGAGACCAAACAGGATGAAGAATGAAAACTTTCTATTAGAATGTCAATCATATACTCAAATTATATTTTAAATTCAAAATATTTGTCACATTACTAGCTTTCTTCATTTTTTAACTCAGCAAAACTATGGTGATCATGGAATGCTTCTCTTAGTGCTTTTTGAATATAGAAATTAAATTGTAAAGACTTCCAAGTAATATCTTACCTTCTTAAGTTCTGATAAACAATTTTTTATCTCAATGGATGTTAATCCTCATCATCATATAAAGCCAATCTTGAAATATTTTATTTAAGACCAACATTGAAATATTTTGCTCTTTATTAATATAATTTTTTCAAATGCCATTTGTCAACTCCATGTTAAGAATTGATGGAATTACACATCACATTCATACTTAAATGTCTAAATCACTCATTTACCTATGGAATAAGATTTTTTTTACCTTCAATTACATTATTTATTAGGTCCAGTTGGTCTAGATCCAGATGTGAAGTCCTTTGATATTGTTTTTAGTTGTTGTTGAGCCTAGCTTCGATTCTCTTCGATTCCCTTGGGGCAAGGCCTCGTAATTAAGGCCGACTATTTACCCGATTTAGCTATTCATTGAATGTGGGGAATACGTTTGGTTCTCGTGCTTCATTCCAAGTGTATGTGTGTGGTAAGTTTTGGATTTGAAAATATTTTATTCAAAGTTCAATACGAGAAATATTTTTGATATTAAAAATTAGTTATTTAAAATGTCACACTGTCAACTCCATTTTGAATAATGAAAATGAATTACATATATACTTAATTATTGAATAAGCAACCAATTGTAATTCTTTTAATTTAGAATTTTTAATTTAGTGGATATTTTTTGTGGCAGAATGGAGGAGTATGAGAAGGTCATCAGAAGGCAGTTGAGGTAGATTATTTCTTTTACTTTGAACTATGTTGATGTGTGTTGTGTCCATATAGTAAAGAAGAAAATAAATAAATTTATTTCATATAAAAAGAATTACATAATTATATGTTCTTGGCAAGCTTCAAGTTATAAGCCCAAATGAAATTGATATAAGAGACAATCCCTATAAATTGTCGAATAAAAAAGTATCGACAAAGAGAGGGTATCAATGTGGATCAACATCTAATCATTATTTGGTCGGATACTAGAAGGAGTGAAACTGCTTGTAGCGACTCTAAAAAATCAGCCATCCCAAGGAGGGAAAACCGATTCACTAAACTTATAATATGTTTTCATCTACATTAGAAAGTGCTCATAAAATTGTACCAAAAGAAACACATATATCTATCCATATAAAATGTAAGATAGTTAATTAAATTTTTGCTCATATCTAGAGCCATGAATGGTGAAAATATTATGAACATGAGCACAATTTCTTTTTAGATATCTTCCATGTGCCCCTGTTTGGTGTCACTCCAACTTTGGAGAGTTTATTAGCTTCTTGGTTCCATTCCTTATACACGTGTGTGAATGAGAGGTAAGATAAGGTAATTATGCTTCCTTTAATATCTTGGAAAGTGGAAATAGAAAGTAATTTTGAAGAGAGATATCCCCATTCATCAATTTTCTAACAAGTTTTGAGTCTCCATAAATATGTAGATGAGATTGTCCTTTCTTAAAGGCCAATCAAATAGATAGTTTTAAGGCTATTAATTTGCTGAAATTAATTGTTGCGTGGCCTAAACCAGTAGAGAAGGAAATAGTATGAGATTCAAAAAAATTAATAATGCCACTTACACCTTCAATAGGAGGTGTTCCCTAGGTAGCATCATCAAATAATGTTTGGGGTTTATCCTTTGGGAAAAACACTTCATGTTGAGATCAATGAGGCCTTGAAGGAGTTGGATATGAGTAGGTAAAGAGAATGGCTAGAATTTTAAGGGAACATTGTGACGAAGAGATTGATTTATCCTTGAATAATTCCTTATTCCTATCAAGAAAAATACCCCATCTTATAGTGAGAGGGGTGAATTTGAATTTTTTATTGTGTTGACTATTCATCTAATATTTTGGGCCCTCATCTATGGAATCCCACAACCACCTATGATTAGTTCCATTAGATCTGTAAATCTCACACTATACATCAATATCCAACTTGTAAAGGTTGCATCTACCGAGACCTCTAAAATTCCTAAGTTTAATATTATCCCAAATCGAGACCTTTTCATGAATAATGAGCCACATAAATAGTTTTCCTTTTGAAGGGAAATGAATTTTCAATAGTTTTATCCCCTCACCAAGGTGGAGGATCCACATGTTTCCTTGAGCAAAAGTAGAGTATCCAATTTTGGGGACATATGCACCTCAAGGGAGGGACAAAATTAATTTATCCTCTTCATCTAAAAAAAGGTGGATATAAGAGAGTTTATATACTAGTTCCAAAAAGGAACTTGAACAATTGAGAGTCTCACTTCATACTACGTCATTGTCCTACTCTTACACGGGTCCATATCTCTAAGCCATATTTGATTAAGGAAAAATAATCCAGTTGATTAAGCCCTATCGTTGAAGTTTTGGGTAATAAGTGATTTTTGTTGTTGCATTTGATCCAAAGATACTTTCCTAAAAGGAAGTTGGTCCCATTCCCAATGTTCAAGATCAACCAATTTCCTGGAGTAGCATGATCCGGATTATCCACAGTATTATGTTTCTTATGTCGACGTTTTGAACCCCAAAGAGGGTCCATCCTCAAGACCAACTTTGATAGAATATGAATGACAATTATTTTGAAAGAAGAATCTTCCAAGCAAAGTATAAATACAAAACCAAAGAAAAATATATATATAATATATTATATATATATATATATATAATATATAGGTATATATATAGTAGTATAAATATATATATATATGCCCGACCTAATGATGTGTTTTATTTTAATTATTAATTTATTATTTTAATTTAATTACCTTTTGATTTATTAATAATTCTAATTTTTTAATTTATTGTTTTAGATTAATTGTTTAATGTTAATCATTAATTACCTTGATAACTAATTAAATTGAATGAGATAAGTTTATATAATCTATTTTATTTTAATTCCATTAATTGTAGTCTATTGTTTTTAAAATTATTTTATATTCATTATACTTTTAAAAACCTAATAATCTGAAAAGTAAGAAATGCTAATTGTTAATTAATTTTTATTTTTATTAAATAATTAATATAATATAAAGTTAATTTCGAATTAATTAATTTACAATCAATTATATCAATTATTCATAATTAATTAAATTAATAAATTAATTCTGATAAATTAGTTTATTAATTAATAAAGCTAATTCGTAAATTAATTATATTGCATTACTTAATAATAACTAAATTAATTAATATAATAAATTAATTTATTACTTAATAAATAATCAATAAATTAATTCATAAAATAAAATTAATAAATATTACAGATTAATTAAATTTCCTATTAGAGAAAAGACTTTGATGATGGTTTTCGAGATGATGGAACCATTAGACATTAATTTTCTTAAATTTTGGATTTAAAATATAAGTATTTCTTGTGGAAAGTATTTGGCCTAAAGTACTTTTGTCCAAAGACCTGAACCCATAAGTATCCCCCATACACTTTTTGTAACCAATGCCTTGGAGAAGAAAATAGATTTCGGCCCCAAAGTTTTCGGGATTGCCAAATTCTTCCATGAAGAAAGAACTAACATCTGACTTTCATCTCATCCTAACCATAGAAACAAAAATGAGATTTGTCCAATTTTTCCCAAGATGCCCTTAAGAACCCAATAGTATAGTAGACTAGGATAGCTTCTACAAGATATTTAACTAGGACAAGTTGGCTTGCTTTGGAGAGCCATTTGTTGCATTAGGTATTTACTTTTTTCCACCTTTGTGAAAAGCCATAGCTAGTGATTTTTAAGATATCCATTTGATTTGAGAGTGAAACTAGGTTATTACATATTTTCCTTATATTCCATATGAGGAATATGAAAGTTTTGGTCCTCAAGGGACTTTTATACAACAAGGGTTGAATCCATTACAAGGATATACTCATTATAACCTCAAGAATGTCATGTATGTGAATTGAAACTATGTGGGGAGCATAACAACATTTCTCCCAACTTCTTGAGCTACATCCAATTGATGAGGTATTATATGTGTGTGTGTGTACGAGGTTGATATTGAAATGAATAAACATTGATGCTTGAAATAGGTAATTTTTAAGCTTGTTGGGAAGGTGGGATTTGAACTAGATGAAAGTCCAATATTTATATCCAATTAAAAAAACCCTTGTTATGTCAGAAGAAGCTTAGATATAAAAGCTTATGGGTGTATGGACATGAATAGAAAAACATTGGTTACAGAATTACATGAGGTTCTCACAATGTTGGGAAGAGATGGACTACAGTTATGATCCACTCAATTAAGAAAAATATATTTAGAATTTATTATTATCTAGCTCAAATAATTTAATATCCCTCTATCCATTTGGGACCATTTGTTGTGGATGCATGGAGGGTCATCCAGTTAAGATCCAGGTGCAAAGCCCCATGCTCATAATATTTTCCAAGGTGGTAGTTATTCAATGTGGAGCTTATTAAAGTTTGCATGCCATAGATAAGGTCCTCCTCTTTGAACTTCCAATATTGTAACGCATGTTAGACATAGAGCCTCTATATCGTCCAATTTTTGGTGTGGGACTGACATATAAGGAAAAGGGTAGTCCTACCTTGTCACAAGCCTACAAAAAGTCACATTGTATGTGCATCCAGAAAGAAAAAGTTAGAATGTTGGTAGGAATGGATGTCTCGGTAGAAGGTTTTCTAGAGATTTTGGGTAAATCAATAGTTGGTTAGTTTAGTGAGAAGATTGTTTCATACGAAACCCTCAAGATTTTGTGGGATTCTTCATGGGTTCCTATTTTTAGGTATAATTTTTCCTTTCACGTCTTAGTAGAGGTTGGATTTGTTTTATATTCAACAACGCAAAGGATCTTCGAGTTATTATCAGTAAAGACTGGAGTTGTGGTTAATTTGAGTTTTCACTTAAGGAATGGGGGGTTTCTTTTGTACCCATATGATATCCCATCTCCACCATGGTGGTTTGAGTGATTCCACCTAAACTACCCCTAATTTTCTAACACAAGAGTATCTTCAAGTTTATTAGAAATAAAATCATGTGGTTCATAGGGTTAGAAAAGGATTGGTAGCTTCAACCTGATAATGGATGAACATGGGTGCATGTTGAATTTGAGGCTAAAGAAGGATTGCATGAAGAAATTGGATTGGTATATGGTGACTTAGTATTGGTTCAAAGTATTTATTATGGGTTCTTTCCTTTTCATTATTACGAGTTTCATCAAGTTGGCCATATGCAAGAGCATTGTCCAAACTCTTTGAGGCTCCATCCTCCCTTCAAAAAAGAATGGAAAAATAAGTGTGCTCCAAATATAGAAGCTAGTAGTATTAGAGTGACAAATAAAGAATGTAAAGTTTTCTCTCCTTCTAACTATGTTGGCAAGGAGGAGGAAAATCAATTAAAAGTGAGCATTCAGTTGACAATGTGGAAGCTTGTTAGGATAAGCCTGTGACTTCTTCCTTTATCTCTCATTCAAATTATTTTTGAGGTCACATTTATTTTAATGTTAGGTCTATCTCTCTTGGAAGTACCATCACATTATCTCAAGATAAAATAGTTATTTGTTTGAAAACCCCAAACTCTATCCTTTCTTTTGTTGATGATGATACCCACTACTTCACCCCATCCCCTTACTATTTCTACAGATTCCCGATGAGGGATCTGTGCCATGGGTTTGAGGATAATAAGGAAGGGACTTCTCTAGGCCTCATGGAAGTTATTGGGTAATTTTAGTTTTGGTTAAATACTTAGCATTAAATTATCAATCCAGGTTCCTATACTTGTGAAGTACACTTGCACAATGTATGATAGGAAAACAACTTTCAATTTTAATTATAAAAGAAGAATTATAATAGAAAGAAATTAATGTTAAACCTATGAAAATGAAACAAAAGAATGTGATGAAGTGAAAATGAAATATTAATCTTAAAAAAAAAATGAATTTCAAAGACTACAAATGCAAGGAAAATTTATGAGATGAAATCTAGTCAAAGGACACACAGATAATTTTGATGGAAGTGATGAAATGACTATTCCTGATGGCAGTAAAAGAATAGGAAATATTATAATCTAGTGAAAGCAAAGACAATATATTCTAGGAAAGAAAAGAACTTGTAATATAATGAAAGAAGACATGCTTATGCTTATTAAAGCAATAAATCTAATCTAATGGAAGCATTTGAACTTAATCTATCAAAGCATGAAATCTTAATCTATGAAAACATTTGAAATTTAGTCTATGAAAGCATGGAAATATTTAATCTAGGAAACCAAATAAAGCTAATATATGAAAGCATTGAAGATTGTAAAGAAATTCAGAAATTTAGTGTGTGTTCAAAGCATAGAGTTCATTCATAAATTAAAACCATGATTTTCCTAAGTATGTTTGTGCAAGAAAATTATGCTATGAAATAAATTATGTGAATGAAATGAATGTGTTTGATATTCAAAAGAACATAAATGGAATGAGCAACAAAGCATCTAATCAAAAGACTTGAAATAAACATTGTAGAAAATTAGCATAAAAGAAACTAATTTATATTGCAAAAATGAAACATTAAAATACACTCATACTCATCAGGTGATCATCTTGAAGTACACAAGAGGTGGAAAGCTCAGGAAGTTAATGAGCAAACACCAGATCCCATCACGAAAGAATAACCATATCAAAGGATTGTATTCATAACATGTGAACTTCTATAGAATTCATAACATTAAGTATAAGCATAGTCAATCCTTAGCATTCCAAAATTTAACACACCTTTGAATGGAGAAGGCACTCCTATTTACAAAAAAACTAATATCCACATTTCTCTCCTAGATCCACAAATATCTCCTTGATCCAAAAAAATATCATGTGGTTACAACCATGTATTAACATCTAGCAAGTAACATCTCTTCATATCCTCTCACATATATCTCATAGCTTTGATAGGAGACACATATAAAAACTACCATGATTATTTTCCATGAAATGTGCTTGAAGGATGATCTCAAATCTTCAAGAGTTTGAAGATGAAATTCGAATTTGAGACTTAGAGGCCAAATATGACTGTGGTAGTATCTTCAAATAGACCTATAGAAATCACTAAACTCATCCAACTTTTATATATAATTGAATACATGTTATTTTTCTCTTATTTAATCATAAATTCACTCAAAATACTAAAAAAAATGCTTTGGAAAATAATAAGGATAAACCCATATATGATCATGAAAATGGTCTTAGTGTAGGATGATGGAGCTACAAAATATGGTAAATATTGAAGGAAAGTGAAAGAAAATAGGGTGAAATGGATGAAATTTTGGAGACCCAACAGAAGCCTCCCATGACCCAATATCGAAGAGGCTAGATAGTTCTTGACATCCTATGTACATTCTCGGGTTGCATCAAAATCCTAAGGTGGACAGTTTGGTTGATGGGGGGTTACCTAGAAATATCCAATGTGGGCCAAGTAGGGAGGAAGTCCCACATTTCCCTACCATATATATAATCCACGAACAAAATTTAATGCAGTAAACAAGCCACAACCATTTGACCCCTTAGAGCAAGGGATGCCCATGTTAAAGGTGCAGTATCGTTTTTATGTCGTTTAACACTTGAGAGTTTGGGGGTTCTCCTAAGCTACAAGCCCTTAAAAGTCTAGTCAAAAAATATTCTCTTGATGTGTTTTTGCTTTAAGAGACTATGTGTTATGGGCTCAAGGTAGAGGATATCTTGTCTCCTTGGATAAAAAACTAGTTCTTTTATCTATTAGACTAAAAATGCCTTTATGGTGGTATGATCATTTCTCAGACTCCAAACCTCAAGCTTTTTTCATTATTACTAGTTGATTTTGGCATAGTAGCAGATTTAGAAGTCTAGGATATAGCATTTTCATTTCGAATGATCAACTTATATGGCCCTTACATGAACAAAACACCTTATTGGACAGGTCTATTTGATGCGGGAATTTTATCAGGACAAACATTATTTTGGGTAGAGATATTAATTTAAACTTGTTAGTCTAGAAAGTGTGAGGTGCAAGTCTAAGGAAGGATCCCCTAGAGGGTTTATTTTTGCATTTGATATAATATATTCAATTGGCAGACTTGGAGCCTCCAAATCTCATCCCCACTTGGTGGAATCAAAGGCGAGGTGAAGAGGGGGTATCAAAGTAGCTCGATCAATTTGCAATATTAGAATATCTGGTAGATAATTTATGGAAGCTTAAGTTTTGGGTGGAGTTTAGGAGCTTATTTGACC
>APFE030243812.1:0-10590 GCA_000404065.3 Pinus taeda
AATATATTAATATTGTTTTCTTACTATTATTGACCATTTTAAATTGACACTAACTGCTTTTCCTAAGTTGATACAATTTTATTATAATAGTACAATGTTGGCGCCACTTCAAAATCTATAAGATGAAATATTTTATAAGTCTAGTTGTGTTGTTCAATGATCAAAATATTTTTTTTATAAATTAGAGTGCAACGAAATGGAAAATATTGATTTATATCAATTATAATAAGGAATATTAAGGAAAACTCACTTCAAACATTATTACAAGTGTCTAGCATCTATTCATTAAGTGTTTAAATGATTTATATTAAATAGAATGCTAATTAGGTACCCCACTATTGTTTTAATAGACCAAGTTTAGAAGATGTTTTTAAGTGTATTATTGAATTTGATTATGCATATTTGATATGGTTAGAAGTCATGTTGGTCAAATAAAGCTTTGAAAACTTAAATATTTTATGGAAACTTAAATATTTTATGGCAATGTCATGTAATTTGTATCAACACATGATTACATTGAAATACTAAATAATGTAAAACTCCAAAAATAATATGAAGATAATATTTTATATACAACAAATATTGAAAAGTGTGTCTGAATGTATATTAATAGATCCTTCAAAAAAAATACATTCATGAATCATATAAACCTAATCTTAAGATATTTGTTCTTGCAATGTTCTTTCTTTGGCATCCATGCCCACACTATGGTATTAATTAGAATAGAACCAAGTTTTGTGTCATCAAGATTTGGTATCCAATATTGCTCTAAAAAATTTCCATTGTATTTCCCCGACATAGGCTTCGACTAGTCAACCTTTACATGAAGATTCTCAATTTCATTATACCTAAAGATATCTGAGATGGCTTTTGCCATCCAAATCATCTCTTCTGCATCCTCATTTCCTAATCTGACTAGCAACATCTTTCCTTTCTCAACAGCAATCATCGGATTGAATGTTGGCTTTGGCTTGTTTCATTTGGATCCAACATATATTGGTTCATTTATCGCATTATCAAAATCTCCATCCATAATACTTGAGATTACATGGAATGCATTACAATTAACATCAATTCTTTGCCTTCTCTTGGGGCAGAAATCCTCAGAAGATGAATCACTTCTATCTATTATTCTATGATCATCATAGATTCCATCTAATGTATAAAGAACTCTTTCCCAATACACTACTTTATTTTTCCATTCCTCTATAACAATTGGTGAATCCTCATTCCCGACAGTGTCTTTCCACATTTTTATGTATGATGTTAACCCTTCGTTTAGTTCTTTTAAATAGAAATCATTCTGTTTGGAAGCTCAAAAAGATGTCTTCCCTATGGGAATTATAGGTCGAACTTCATCATCCCCATAACTCAACTTGTTTTGACCACTTAGTATCTCTAATTGATTCTTTGTACCTTAGTATTGAAACATCATTGAGTACAAGAAATTGGAAGTATTGGACATTAAGATGTCCAACTAGTGCATTTTTCCCTCCTTGGTGTATCCTTTAAGGAAACTTTTGAAGTCATAGACCTTGTCAATAAGTATAGGTGGAAACACTCGATTTTCTTCAATTATGTGATATGTATCCATCATTTCAGGTTAAGAGTATATATCTTTATTTTTGAGGTTGGAAGACATTCTTATGTAGGTTCCATCTATGTATTCATGGGTGTGCCCCAAAGGCAAGAACCCAACCTCAATAGTGATGAAAACACCAAGTGCAGTTAAAAGTGATAGAAACATGAAAAGATAGAGATTCTTATTATCACTTGCTGCATTGTCCAAATGTAACAACAAATGTCGAGTAAGAGGTTTAAAATCAACATTTTGACTTGTTGATCTTCCATGAGATATAAATTCATCCTTGTACACTTGACATTTTGAGTAAATAGAGGTGTCAAGTAATGCATTTGTAAGTGGGTTTTTTGAACTTCCACTTTCATAAAGTGGATCACCATACATATCCATTTGTGAGTCTTCAAGGTCCCTTAAGCACTTTGCAAGGGATGTAATAGTCAATTGTGATCCCATATGTACAAATGGTAAAGAGAAATGACCAAAACCTCTTGTCTTATGCCCATGTGTAAGCATACTTGTCAATGGCAAACCTAAATTTGTTCCTACAATAGATTTTGATTTGACACGTTGCCTTGGGATTGAAGTCTTTTTTTCGTCCATTTTATCATGGATAATTCTCAAATACTCCTTTGGAAACCACTCTAACATAATTATGTGGGCATAGTAGCATTATCTTCCATACATAACAATCTTGTTATGTTTGTTCAACCTACCTCATGCCTTTTCTTCCAACTCTTTTGTAGTTTCTGACTTCATTTGTGCTTTCAACAAAATACATTCACTGCATTTACTGAAGTTGGGGTTCTTTGAAAATGCCACATCTTGAAACTTAGTATCCCAGATCTTGCTCATTGTTGATTGTGATATTGATGGGTAATTGAGCTTTTGAAGAGTCTCATTGATCTCTTTTAACAAAGAATTTTGTGTGTAAGTCGAAGGAAGCAATCTTAAAGGAGAATATGTTCCATCCTCTTCAACTTGACATGTTTGGTTTAGTGAAAATTCTGAATTATCCATTACAATTTTGTGCAATATTTCGATGGTTGCCTTTGTGTGAGCTCATTCTTTGCATGTGTTGGTGTTCCCATGAATAACTTTGATCTATCCATGTTGGAAATAATGTTGGTAGTTATAGAATGTGCTTTGAGGAATCTTATGTATCTTATACCAGGCTTTCTTACAAATAATATTCCCATTAAATATCATGTCCTTTACGTTTCTAGCAATAGGTGGTAGGCCATGGCCATGGCTCTTTCACATGATTGTGTTTGACATGAGTGAATTCAAGACAAATTCCCTAATACCATTTTTATTTATTTGTCTTATACCCTTCCTAGCACCTGCAATGGCCTTCCGATCCACATGTTGAAGACAATCTTTTCTACAACATACACCTGCTTCCAAAAGTCGAATTGCCTTCACTTCATCTATTTTTGTTTGACATTTTGAAATTTTTTTTGTAGCCATAACTCGTTTAATCCTTTTATATGGCCTTGTTACATGCATATCAATTGAGTTTCTATCTATTTCATTACAAAGATACCCATCCCATTTGTTTAAAGGATTTGTGTCCTCTATAACATCCCATATCACCATTTCCTTCGGTGGCTCCTTGAATTTTTCCTTAACCCTTAATATCACACCTTTGTTGTCCACCAACTTATTTATTGGCCATCTAACCAGACAATATATAGACTTATCCCCAATTCTTTATATCTCACAATTTCCATCTATCTCTTCCAAAAAACACCAAATTCGATTTCACCTAGTGTTTCACCCTCAACATTGTGCTCCTCGCAGACATTAACTAGCATTCCCTTGGCAATGCACATGCATGTTCCCATGCATTCATGTGTAAGAGAAACCTTTGTACATATGAATCTAACCCTATCTTGGGGAATATTTATTGCCTGATCATGACAGTGAGGCTCCAAAGCTGGTTCTGGCCAAATCTCATAAGATTCCAATGCACCCCCTAATGTATGCTCAAATCCTGTTGGATGTGGTAGAGGAGCATCATGTTTTAACACCTTCTCAATTTGAACCACTATGCATCATTTATTTACCATATTTCTATGCACTTTATGCCCAAGCTTTGTATTGAATATGTAGCCTTCACCCAACTTCAATCCATGTTGTAGAAGATCTACCTTGTCTCCAATAGAAAATGTAGAAGAAACATTTGCACCTATAAACGAATGTAAATAAGGTTAGTATTTACTCAATAAAACATTTACTATACTATCAATAATATTTAACACATGCCTCAATATTTTGATTTACCTATGTTGTGCCTCAAATCTATGATCTTCCATGGATGTATGTCCCCTTCATTAACATCCTCATCAATCAAATGTGGTTGAGTGATACCAATTATCAAAATTGTAACATAACCTGCATTAAGTCTTTCTCCGACATAATAAGTTTTAGACTCTGCAAATTCGACCCTTCCTAGCCCAATGACCTGATCATTAATAAGGAGATCAACATAGTCCCTTTTGCCAAAATTATATTTTCCATTGTAGTTTGTATCAATTCTGTAACAAAAATTAAATCGTAACATGTAATTAAAAGGTTGAACCATGTAAAGTGTGACTTTATATTTTCGCAAAAATTCAACTTACAAAAAGAGTAATATAGATGCAATAATTTAAATAGTATGGTAGTCATATTGAATGTAATAAAACATTGTTTCCCACCATCTAGTGCCTACTACCAAAAATTATTTTACATACAAATTACACAAAAAAATATATTAAGACCGAGCAATTGGAGATGTAGATAGTATCATAGAATGAAAAATATAACCTCATATCAAACCACCAAGTTCCTATTTAACTTTAGAAATGATACTTGTAGTCTTGATGCATGTTTATGAATAATGATCATAAGAAATTTGTAGAAGTTGAAGAACCAAAACATGGTCTTGGAAATATAAGAAAATCCAATATCGATGCTACATAAGATGTCTAAAATCCCCATGAGAAGGAGAAATTATATTTATATTTCACTTAGTGAAGATGTTTGATGTTTGAACTTGATAATCGAAAGCCAAACTAGAGGTTTTCTTCCAAATAAAAGTTTTGGTACTGTAAATACTAGATAATTCTCATTTTTATTCTAAAAGCAAAGAAATTGCATTGGAAGAAAATTATAGTATACCTCAATAAGACATTTATTCATAAACTTCAAAATTATACAAAGCTCACATTATTCTCCATGGATCAAATAATTATGATTGGATTATTGTGTTTGTGCCAAAAGGAAAGCTATACTGTTATCTTTCCTTCCAACTCAAGTACAAATGTAGTGCCAACAATAACATATATTTATATACGATTATTTTGCACTATCATTAATCTTCATAAATTGTTCCAAATTCAATAAAAAGGCACATCAAAAGCTATAACTCTAACCATTGTGATTATTTAAACAATGTCACTCCTAGAGCATTGGTTGCATAAGCGTAATGGTGTCTAGAAGAAAGTTAGTAATCGCTAGGTATCCTTCTTGCATAATCACAAATGCACTGCCAAGAATAATATCAAAGCACTAACCTTGGTGAGGGTGAAATCTTGATAGTTTTCCTTTTGGCAGAAGAACAAAGATCTAGTGCATTCTATAATTCCTTCTAACACAAATACAAGCACATTTCCAACAATAATTTTGCATTGCGAACAAAAAAAATAAAAAATTAACACATGCAAGATTTACTTCTATCACAAACACAAACACATTTTCAACTGCAAGATGAAGGAAATTTAACACATTCTAACCTTCCTTCTAGCAAAACGACAATCATATTTCTAATAACAACATTGCATTATGAAGGAAATATAATGTGCTAGCTTTCCTTCTATCACAAGTAGAAGCCCATTTCAAACAACAACATTGCACCTCAAATGAAAGCTAAAAATCAATATCATTCCTTCTACTACAAACATAAGCAATTTGCTACAAGCAACATTACATGGTCAAATAAATCTAGCACATGCTAGATTTCCTTCTAGCACAAACACAAGCACATTGCCAATAACAATATTATAAGGTGAACGAAATCCACCACACGCTAAATTTCGTTATAACATAAATAGAAGCATATTACTCACAAAAACATTGTAAAGTAAAAGAAATCTTACACATTTTAGAGTTTCTTCTAGCACAAACACAATCACATTGTCAAAAACAACATTGCAAGGTGGAAGATATCTAGCATATGCTTGATTTACTTCTAGCATAAACAGAAGCACATTGCCAACAATAACATTGTAGGGCAAACGAAATCCAATGCGTAATAGAATTCCTTCTAGCACAAACACAAGTACCTTTCCAACAATATTGCATTGAAAAAGAAATCCAATGCAAGTTATATTTCATTCTAGCACAAATACAAGCTCGTTGCCAACAACAATATTGCATTGTGAAAGAAATCTATTGCATTCTAGATTTTATTCTAGTACAAACACAAGTACGTTTCTAACACCAATAGTGCATTGAAAAATAAATTTAGTGCATGTTAGAATTCCTTCCACCATACACAAACATATTGCCAACATCAATATTGTAGGGTAAAAGAAATTTATCTCATGCTATATTTTCTTCTATCACAAACATAAGCATATTTCAAATAACAATATAGCAAGGTGAATTAGATCTAACATGCTATCTATACTTATATCTCAAACACAAACATGTCACCAATAACAACATTGCAAGGTGAATGAAATCTAACACATGCTAGATTTCCTTCTCTCGCAAACACAAGCACATAACAATATTGTAGGGTGAAAGAAACATATTGCATATCAGATTTACTTCTAGCCCAAACAAGCATATTGCCAAAAACACCATTGCAAGACAAAAGAAATCCGGTGTGTGATAGATTTCCTTCTAGCACAAACACAAACGCATAACATTGTAGGGCTAAAGAATCTAGAGCATGCTAGATTTTGTTATAGCAAGAACACAAAAATATTACCAACAACATTCTAGGGCAAAAGAAATCTAGCACATACTAGATTTCCTTTTAGCACAAGCACATTGCCAATAACATCATTGTAAGGTGAGGGAAATGTGGCGCATACTAGATTTCCTTCTAGCACAAACAATTGAATTGCAAACAGCAACATTGCAATGCGAAAGAAATCTAGTGCACACTATATTTCCTTCTAACGCATATACAACCACGTTGTCAATAAACTCATAAAAGGGTGAAAGGAATCTAATGTATGCTATATTTCCTTCTAGCACAAACACAAACACATTATAACATATCTAGATAAAAGAAAACTAGCACATGGTAATATTTACTTCTAGCAAAAACAAAGGCATATTGCCAACAACCACATTGTAGTGAAAAAAAATCTAGTACATGCTAGACTTCTTCAAGCCAAAATAGAAGCATGTTGTCAATAACAACATTGCAAGGTGAAGAAAATCTAACATATGTTAGATTTACGCATAGCACAAACACAAGCAAACAACAACATTTTTGCCAAACAAGTAGTTCAACAAGACAAGTAAAAAGGCCTTATAACTCCCTTTATCAGACATTGCCACTCAACATCTGGAATTTTTGAAGTACTCATAAAACCTTAAATAGATGGAAGTTTATTAGGAGATAGTATTTTAGGCTTCCCTTGGCTAGAATGAATAAACTTTATCAGTAGAGATATGCAAGATCCCACTCACAACTTGAGCAACAAATAAGTCCACACATGAAGTTAAAGTATCCTTTCTAAGTCTTTGAAATTCCACCATTAATTCCACATAGGAATTGTGAACAAAAGCCATCAATTCCTTATTCCAAGAGGCAATAATTTGATCGTGTGTGTCATGTTTACTTTTAAAAGTAGTTACGAAGGCTTCATTTTCAAATAGATATCACCCCGCATTGTGGCATATAAGAAAACATACAATGATCATCACTAGCATGCTGACTGAGAAATTCAATGGAAGGGGGGATAAGATACAATTATCTAAACAAACCCTCGTAGTTTTTCCATTTTGGGACACATTTGTAGCAACATCAGCAATTTGAGCCAAGTTGTAAGACATATACCTCCTGTCCAATGCCACACTTTTCTATCCAGAGCCAAGGGTAATGGCAACAAGCCATTTGTCAGTAATTTCGCTCCCATCTTCAACTATGCATACATCTATAGTATGCAATTTTGTCGCAACACTTGAGCTACTAAATAGATTTGATATTTGAAAATTTCTCCACTTTTTTCAGGAAATAAACTCCTTAGAATGGAAAATGTGGGACCCACATAGACAGCATATTTTTGGCATGGAAATGATAATCCTGATTCTCGAGTTGACAATAACACCTGTTCAACTGACATAAAAACCAACAATACAACAAGACCATGATATTTAAATTTGTTAAATAATCATTTGATTCTCTGATCACCACTTTCAACATCGTCTTTTGTAGAGTTAGACTTCGAAAGCATACAAATAATTGTAGAATCAGATGATCACCAAGAAAGAGTTTTGCTAATAGAAGGTGGAAGAAATTGATCTTGGAACCTCCCAGGAAAATTTTTACCTCGTAAATAATACATTTTTTCACTTGGTGATCTTGAAGGTATAAAATGACTAGGGTTCAAAGATGTATTAAGGACCAAACCCAAAGGATCAAATAAATAAAGAAATCCATCAAAAACTATCAATGGAAGGTCACATAGCAGATAAAAACTCAGTAAGCCTAAGCAATAGCTAAGGGTTTGACCTCAAAGTTTCCATGGAGGATTAAGATGGAGAATGCATATTTCCTCCATACATAGCACAGTCTCTTCAAAAGTAATTATGAGAGCAGGCCCCTCGAATTCACCTAGATTAGGTTGAAGTAAAGATTGTCATGGGTGATCCCACTTATCATATATAATGTGTAATTTCTTTCTTTGGCATTGGTCTACTATCTCTGACATGTCAAACAACATAAGGTCGTCATTCCCATATCTCTGAAACAATTCAGTTATTCTAGTATGATCCATACAAGGCAAATCTTTTGACATTTCTTGATCTATAAATGACATATATCGTAGTGACTTTGCACCAAGTCACTCAGCCAAATCATTGCTTATAAATCAACAAATTGTAATGGTGATTCTCTGTTGTGAAGACCCATACGAAAAGTGTTGTAATGATGATAAGACCAATGCAACTACTACTAGGATACCCACTCACCTTTTCCTTTATCCTACAAAACACTCCCAGGTGTGAAATCCTTTTTTTGCCAAGTGTTTGCTTGCAAAAGGGGAAAGTAATGAATAATTTAAACTGGCAGAATAACTTTCTTTGGGGAAAACAGGATGGAAAACATGAAGCCTCGTCTCCTTACCAAGCAAGTAAGGCTAACTAGGCTTGATTGATATCCATGACCGAGGAACTATATTAGTGGTAAAATTTGTTGTTTGCACTATGATTGGTGATGAACCTTGAAAGACACACGTGCTATCATCTTAAGAATGTTAACAGTTACACATCCATGGCATCTCTGGTTCTTCCAACTTCTATGACATAATCAGTGTAGTTGAAGCCTTGGAGATTTCTGGATCCAGTGTTCTTAGAAGAATGTGGCAGGGTTAGAATTTGGTATCCAAGTAGTTACTCACCTTTATCACAAGCTGACCAACTGGTTTTCCTATTCTATATTACTCTCAAGATCTACTTGCATGCCACAAACAAAAGAAGGTATTGTAAAAACAATCTCTCTCTATTTCTAAAGGAAAACAATCTCTGTGAAATGACCAAAGATAATTTTTTGTTATTTTTGTAATAGTTGCCTCAAGAACATTGTCAGAGAACTCATAATCCATTGCAGCATTTGAAAATGACATAGGGCACTGGTTTTCAAGCATTTCTTGTTTGTTAGAATGAACTAGGTCCTATAAAAGGTAAGTCTATCAACCCAAAATTTCCTTGCAGAACTGGAGGGTTAATCTAGCTAGACTCCATCATGTTGGTTTGTTAAAATTGGCAAATAGGGCCAAATTCCACTTTGGACAGCTCCTATGGGAAAGATTATTGCAACATTAAATTCCTCTCTTCGATAAGACCAAAATCAATATAAAGATCGCCAAATTTGGATAAGGAAAATGGGTTTTCGAATTTATGTTCTCTCAAGTAAATTTATAAGGTCGGCCTCATCCTTATGTCGACTCATCAAACCTAATGGTCACGTCCCATGAGCCCCCATCAAATTGTATATATAGAGGTGTCCTCTCACCACATTTCGACACATCCAAGTGCATCATCCACGCCTCTGAAAAAGGTGGATATCTAAGGCAAGGACGTAGGTGTCAAGAGTCAAGTTTATGAAGATGTTTATCTCTATTTAGGGTGCAGTTTCCTTGGGAGAGAGTCGCAGGTCTGAGGCACCATGGGTGGAGGCTAGAGGATTGTCTGGGAAGTTTAACTCTTAATTATGAGAGTGAGTTTCTTGTTGGATAGGGCCGCAGTCAGAGGTATGCTCACTGGGTATTTTTTTGTGCCATTTGGTGTGTTGCATCTCTATTACAAGCCACAGAAAGAGGGCTGCTACAAAAATTTATTGGTAAGCAGTTTGGAGGGTGTAAAATCCTTCTCTCTAGGCCACATATGCCAAGGCTAGAGCGCAGCTAGGTCAAGCACTCTTCCATGTGTTTGGGACTGCTTTGTAATCTCTTATAGGTCCAAACTGCAGCAAGGAGAAAGATGCAGCTGAGAGGGAGTTCTACATGATGTTTGGTCTTGTCATAGTTGGATGTTTCTCTCCTACAGCAGGCCACAGCCCTAGCTGTGTGTTACAAGTAGGCTGCAAGCCTTGACAACCTTGGACGGGAGGTTGAAATGCTGGCAGGAGGCTACAGGCCTTGGATCTCTTGGATGCGAGACTGTGACTCTTTATCTTTTGTTTGATTAATAGTCCAAACCATCAGCAAATTGGAATAGAGGTGTTTGGAGGAAGGCCATAGTTAGGTAGGGGTCCAGGAGCAAAGAAAGAAGGTTGTAACAGTTTG
>APFE030243814.1:0-31796 GCA_000404065.3 Pinus taeda
AATGCAGCAACAAGCAATCACACATAACAGCGATGTAATATGGAGTTCACCCAAAACTCTTGGGCTACGTCTCCTTGAGCTCTAGTCAACTCAACTAGGCTCTCTGGGATTATGGCAGCAGTTCTTTTACAAGCTCCACGCTCAACTCCACTGGTTTACACAGAACACAATGGGCTTAGAACACCATCTCATCCCTAGCTCTGAAGCTCTCGGCTTCCTGGCTCTCGACTCTCGCTCTGGCTCTAGCTCTTGGCTCTGGCTCTGGCTCTCGGCTCTGGCTCTTGGCTCTGGCTCTGGCTCTTGGCTCTTCGGCTCTGGCTTTGTGAGCTTTCAGCAGTCTGCTTGACCTCCAAGGGACTATCTCAGCAACTTTCAGCTCTCTGGTTTTTCCACTTGACCTCCAAGCAACTCCAAGACACCCTCAATTGCTCTGCGCGTTATCTTTTCGCTAGTTGCCCGGTTAATTGGGCTCTCTGGCTCTCTTGAGGCATTTTTCCGGCTCTGCAGCTTCCCTGGTCATTTCTCTGCGTGTAATCATCCCTCTGCGGCTCTGCGGCTTCTCTGCTCCTTGTCTGTTCAACTGGCCATCTGGCTCTGTGACTCTGTGGCTCTGCGCGTTCCCAAACGCATCATTGTCTGCAAAATGCCCGCTTGCAGCGTGGCACAATGATCAAGAGCTGTTACAAAGGGATCGGGGCCTTTTTCCAAGCAAAAACCCGAAAATGGACAAAAATTCCAATACACAAAGTTTTTCTGAAAATTGCACTATCGAGCGTGAATTCCGAACTTCAAATTCCCTGAAATCACCCCTATAAACCCTACCGGGTCCGCCATTAGTTGCATATCGCATCACATAGGCAAATTGGCCAAAACCCCAAACACACGGGAATATATTGAAAAATCTGAAATTCCTGGACTTCAAAAATTATGAAATCGGGTCTATAAACCCATCGGGTTTGGCCCTTATCATAATATCGCTATCGCAATCGCATTGGCCCTGACATCGGGGTTTGTTGACTGTCGCTTGCCGATTAAATCTGGACGGTTGATCTGCTCGCCGATCGGATAGTCCATATTGCATCGCATATCGCTATCGCTACGGCCCGGGTCTTTTCATATGCCATACGCCGACGCCGATAATCGGCAATCGCATGTCGCATTGGCCCAGGGGTCCTTCCCTTTTGGGTGTGCCGATCGCCGATCCGCCGATCGCAATCGCTCCATCGCATAGCCTGAGGTCCTGATATCGCATGTGGGCCAACCTCCAACGCGATAAGTAGGAGGTCGCAGTCGGGGATCCCTTCTGCCTCCGATTTAAGTCCTCCGCTCAACCCTTCTGATGCGATTTCCCTTTATTAAGGCCTTAAACCCATTTTTAGGGGAAATGCCTCATTTTTCAAAGGACAAAGGCAATCTTCTTTCTGCAATAACTTCTGCATCCGAAGTCCACTTTAGCCCATTCAAATTGTAGAAGATTCAGAATGAAAAGATCTACGCAATCGGACTATTTCCAGGAGCATCCTTCGACTTTCATTTTCCTCTGTGAGGAACACTTTAGACTTAGAAGTCTATTCTAGATCCATTTTGGATCACAACAACATAGTTATTTTCCCTATTTCTCTAGCATTGGATGGCCTTCTCTACCGCTCCAATTTATCCTGAGTGATCAAGTGGAAAAACATCTTCAACAACAGTCCAAAGAATGGTTACAAGATCATTTTCTTCAATGTAGTGCTCCTAAGAAATGATCTTTATCAAAGAATGATTGTTAATATAGCTCATCAAGGATTTCATAAGGACCCTTTCACGAATAGCTTCTGCAATAATGATCAAGAATCACAGGCTCCCCCTAACTGTATGCATCATCTCTTTTGGCAATCTTCCCATCAAATGCTTAGATTGTCGAATATCAAGGCAATTACATGTGTTGTTCGCTGGAGAGTTCAAGGGACTTTCAGATTGTATTTGCTTCCTTCTCCATACTTGTGTAACTTTCTTATCTGGCATAGTTCTAGCTTGAGAAGGTGCCTAAATCAAGTTACAATTACGTGCCATATGACCAATGTTATGACACTTGAAGCATTCTATGTTGTTCATGAATAAGAATCTATGACTTCTTCTTGCGAAATTGCTTCTCGGAGATTGACGGGGATCATTATAAGCCCTACAATCTTTCGCCATGTGTCCAAAGTTTGTAAAGAATAACAATAACCAAGAAATAAACTTTGGTACCTGGGAGATGGAGGTTTCCTTGATGTACTTCTGAAGCCTTTCTGCCTTGGGATTCCTTGATAATATTCATCGCCTTTTGTATTCTTGACATCATCTGCAAGTCTTCTTGGAACAGGACTTCCTTCATTATCGCCTTGACCCTTATCTTTACCTTTGTCGAAACTGGGAGCATCAACATTTCTTTCTAACTTCCTCATATCCTTGTTTGAAGCATTATCATTCTTGCTTGAGGATTCACTTGCATACCTGAGACCTAATTTATCAAATGAAGATCTTTGATGGTTGAGCATGTCGTCTAAGGCTTGAGAGCTCTTCAAAAATTTGTCCATCCCTTCAACCTTTTTCTTCAGGGAGACAATTTCTTCTTCCAATCTTTCGCAGTGTTTATTCTTCTTAGCAAGTTGTTTCTCAATCTCTTTCTTGATACAAGTTGCTTCATTTGCTTCTATTTTAAGAGAGATGATATCTGATTTCATTATGAAGATTTCTTCATTTTCCTTAGCTAGACCGCTCTCCATTTCTTCCTTGATCCTTGTAGCTTTACATGTTTCGGCCTTGAGAAGGTTGATGTCAGATTTTAATTTGAAGATTTCTCCATTGTTTGCTTTTAGTTGACATATCATGGTGTTTCTCTCCTTTTCTGCTTCATCAACCTGTCCTCCAATGATTTCCAATGCTTCCATTTTCTTCTCAGCCCCTTCTGCTAACTTTATTGCTTCTTCTAGTTGAGATTTGAGAGAGGAAACGTCTACCTTGTACTGACCAATCTCTTCTTCAATTTGTTCAAGCTCTTGTGCCTTTGTTCAAGCTGACTTGACTGAGTATCTTCCTATTTCTTTGCCTTGTCCAATTGATTTGTCATGGATATGACTTCTTCATGATGCTTTCTTTTGTTTTGATGAAATTCCTCCTTAAGCTTGGTGAGCTCTTCATATCTTTCTTGTACTTGAAGCTTGACAAGGTCAACTTCCTTCCTTGTGTTGAAATTTGGTACCGGAGGACAGGTGGTTCCCTAAGGCTTTGATCTTTCGCCTAGGGAAAAGTGTCCAAAAGAATTTAATTTTTCTCCTAAAGTGACCTTATAATTTTTATAAAGTCAAATCTAATTTAAAAGTGACTTTAAGTGATAAAGTTATTAAAGTCTAATTTTAAAGTGACTTTAATAAAGTCAATGTAAAATTAGAAAGGAAAAGTGACTTTGGAAATAAATGACTAAGTGGGTCTTTATTAAAGTGGGGTGAATTAAAAAATAGAAAGTGAGATTTAAATGGGCATTTAATCTCAACCCTTGATCTCAATCTATTTCAGCCATTGGATTTAGGGGTTTCCCAAAAGTCACTTAGGGTTAGATTAAAGGAGGAAAAGGAGGAAAAGGTCATTCATTCTTTCATGAGCAAATTGAGAGAAGGAGAGCAAGAGAGCAAGGGAGATTTCTGGACAGGGAGGATAAGGAGACAGCAGCTTGGCACACATTCCAAGGCAGCAGTTTAACAAATCCATATAGCTGAGTTAGCACACGGTGAAAGGCATATTTTGGCACGATTTTCTAGAAATCCATACAGCTGTTTGCACAGAAATCAAGGAGCAGTTTGCACAGAAATCGAGAAGCAGTTTGCTGGCACATTTTCCAAGGAAGGCCATACAGTAAGTGGTTGTACTTTGGCACGCAAATCAAGTCAAATCCGTACAGCATATTGCTAGGTTTTTCTGCATGCAAATTGAGGTCCATACAGCGTATTTATGGCAGCGTGGCATGCATTTCTAGGAAGGTCGTACAGCAGCATTTAAGGCTGAAAGTGGGCACGAAAATCAAGGAGGTCGTACAGCATTTATTGCTGTCCTGTTTTGTTGTTTGCAAGTATTTTCCAGTTGGCTGTGAGGCACGGAAAACGAGATAAGTTGTAAAAGTTTGCTTGCTGATTTTTTGCTGAATATTTCTCACTCTAAAAGGCATTTTCAGAAATAAGAAAGAGCTCTCGAACTGGTTTTCCCCAAGAGTTGTAGGGGGTTTTTCCAGGGTCACCTTGACCAAAAATCACTGTGTTTAAATGTGTTAAATGGCTGTTTGTACCTACTGATTTTTATTTTTGCATTTTCCAGCATTCTGTAAAATTTCCAGAATTTGTGTTTTCAGCAATATTTATTTTTCAGTTGTTGAATGTATGGATATGGGAAAGGACATTTAACTATTTTGGAGAAATAAGGTGAAACTGAAAACCGGGGTGGGAAATGAGAAATTTTTACACCTTGTTTGGTCTTGGTCACCAGCTAGTGCTTTCTTCTTAAGTTCCTCGTTTTCCTTTTTCAAATTGATAATCTCTTCCATGGCAGCCATAAGTTTAGTGAAGAGATCTTCTTCAGAGTCTTTTTCATTCTCTTCATCTTCTAAGTCTTCTTTACCCTTGATGTCATCAATCTTATCTTCAGCTTCCTTGATGGACCTTGGATTTTCTTCTTATTTTCCATCATTTTCTTGGCTAGAGATCATTGTCAACGCTCCTTTTGAGTGAAGGTCATGAAGTTTGTCCCATATACCCTTCGCTGACGAACATTTTCCTAAATTGTTCTTTATAGAATCAGGTAGCCCATTCAAGATTGCTTTCATTGCTCTAGTATTATGTTCCTTGGATTCTCCATCCATCATGCTATCAACAATCACCGATTTCCAAACCTCAATACCTTGAGTCTTTAAGAAATTCCTCATTCTTGCCTCCCATATATCAAAGTTTCCATTGAACCATGGAGCCATCACAAATTGATTGACGTTTATTTCAGTGGTAGAGGGAGACACATCTTTAGGAGGATTGGAGACTTTCTTCCTTGGCTTCGCCATTTGTGCTCTAATGATAAACCTTCAAGCTATTAGGCTTTGAGTGAAGGTACTGGCTCTGATAGCAATTGTTGGAAATACTGAGAGGGGGTGTTGAATCAGTGTTCCTTTTCAATTGTTATTTTTACCAGTTAAATCATTTATATTTAGAACACAAAATGAACAATACAAATAAATGATTTTATTAATATAATCTTTGCAATAAATCAGGTACAACATATATAAGGCTCCAACCTGTTGCCAAGCACCAACTTGGTCTTTTGTGAGGCTCCAACCTCTAGGGCACCAACCCTATCTTCTCAAGGCACCAACCTTGTGTTTAGGAGCACCAACTCCAAGGACAGCAATCCTTCCAATTCTGAAACATCAACCCCAAGGGCTCCGACCCTATCTTGTCAAGTCACCAACCTTGGATTCAGGAGCACCAGCTCCAAGGACACCAATCCTTCCAATTCTGAGGCACCAACCCCAAGGGCTCCGACCCTATCTTGTCAAGATATGTTTGGTAGTAATTCTCTGCTCCCAAAATCTTCTTCACTGAGTTCTGTCAATCTACAGCTTCACTGTAGTCTCCATGCTACATCATTAATGACAACCTGTCTTCATATGAAGGAGTCTTCACAACTCTTCATATCGCCCACACAGAGTCTGCAAAGTTACCTCATGATGATTTCAAATCACCATCATGATCTCCAATAATGTCTCCAAGATTTGTTGATGCTTTTCAACAAGATATCTTTGATAAGTTGCGCTAAGCCTCAATGTCTACACAAAAAAAACAATTCTCTGTTTTTCAACCCTCTGTTCGTACTGTTGCAGTAACTGTTTCGGGAGTGACAACTTCTTATTGTCGCGATATCTTACTTCCAAGAAACAAACTCACAAACACTTCAATGCTAGTGCTGTCTACTGCTCCCTTCAAACGATGACAGATGAAACTTCATTTCCTTTCACAAAATTGTTCTTCAAATTGCATTTTGTACTTCTTCCATAGATTAATTTATCACAGGTCTAATCTTTTGAAAGATTAACCCAATCAACAGAATGTTTTTACCTTCGTCTTCCGTTGGACCTTCCGGCTTCCTTCTTTGCTCGCTCGACCTTCGGCTTCCACTTTCATTCGCTCAACCCTTTGGCTTCCTTTCTTATGCTAATTCACGTTCACGAGTTGTGAACTGTTCCTTTTCTCTATGATAGATGCCCGAAATCCGTTACCTGAAGTGAAGCGTTTCAACTTGTATATATATGAGTTTCACCAATGACCAAAGGACATGTCCATTTGGAAGGAGAGGTAGACTTATCGATATTCATCCAATTACTCATAAACTTGTTTTATTTACGGAGGATTTCATATTATAATAGATGTCTGGCAGTCCCACATGCCATGTCATTACTTAAATCGCAATCGCAACCCTTTGGCTTCACGATATAACATTGTCAATGCCCCTATTTCCAAATGAGCGGATGCGATATGATATTAAACAATTGTTAATAAATCCGTCGGGTCCATAATTCTATTGCAATCAGCGGCTTTCCATCGTTACATTTCTTCAAGACTTGCGATATGCGACGGATGCGATATTTCTTTAGGACGTATTATAATGGTGCAGCGGGTCCGCATACTATTACAGTCGGGGTTTCGACGTGATAAGGCTTTAAAGCTCGCAATTCACTGGATGTGATATTTCAATAGAGTTGTTACCATAAAATGATCAGGTCCGCAGTACATATCGCAATCGGCGGATTTCAATGTGGCAAGGCTTTAAAGAGGCTTAAGATGTGGCGGATGCGATGTCATATTAAGACGTATTGTAATGGGGCTATCGGGTTCGTGTTACATATCGCAATCGGGGGTTTTAACGTAACATCCCTTTAAGTCTTGCGCTATGAAAGTTCTAATACGACGGATGTCATATTACAATAGGGCAGTTACCATAACCTGTTTTCAGGTGCGCAATACATATCGCAATCTATGGTTTGCGGAACTTTGACTGGCACACGGATTAAAAATGACCTTAACCCCCCCAGTTGACTGTGATCTAAGAGTTGAATATGAGATCGATGGCTAGGATTGAGTGCGGGACTTCAGCCATGATCAAGGAAATCCGTACTTTCCTACCCCCGCAGTTGCTAATCACCGTCGATCTAACAGATCTGTCGATCTGATGATCCTGATCTATTCCTCCGCCATTCTTCTTCCACAAGCACTTGGGTTCTTGCTCCATGACTTCTCTTCACTCTTCCGCTCTTCCGATAGTTGTTGCTCCTGCGGCTTATCTTCCTATGACCTCCGATAACTCTGTTTATGCTCCTCTATTGTTTTCTTCCTATTAGTTCTTCTTGGGCATATATTACATGTGATACTTCCGATATGGCTCCTCCGATGTTTTCTTCTTTACTCCTCTGATATCGATGTTGCTCTTTGTTCTTCCGATAACACTTACTGTTGGGCATATGCGACAACATGCTTCCTTGATGGCTTCTGATGAACACTTCCTCTTATTCTTTGGTTTCATGGCTTCTCGTCTTTACTCTTTCTCTTTCTCTTCTGATGGCTTCTGATATCTTTCCTCCTCAGTTTGACTATTTCTATTATGTCTGTATTCAATCCTTGGATCCTCCATGAGCAGTATTATGATCAATGGGCATCAATGGGAAACCACACGTCACAAGAATTTTCCATCACAAACACTGCCATATTGACATCAATGATTAACAGATTTCGCTTCAGTTTCGTCTTCACATAGTATGATTTTTGTTGGAAATGTGGAGATACCAATTAGAGGGACAAACATGAGGCTCCTTACCAAGATGAGGCACAAGGAGGAAAAACTTGGTGTTTATAGCCAAAGCATAACTCAACCATTGGAGGTTGTGCAGAGACCTCGATTTGCAGGCTTGGGACACACTGAAGGAGAATGCTCAAAGGTGTTAGATTCTTCTGAGACATCGTTGAAATCGTCAAGGGAAGAGAATGATGGGAACACATCACCATCATCACATGGCAGTGCCCATTGCAGGGAAAGAGTTGAGTCAAGCTCTCCTCGACATAATGACACCAGAGACAGCAAGGAAGGTATAAACAGTCTCGATATTCGAATGTTCATTTCGATTATAATCATGTTGTTAAAGATGAATGTAAATCATGGAATCGAAAAACATGTACCTTTTGTGGATTACATAACCATACATTTGTTGAGTGCTGGAAGAGAATGGCAACACGAAAAAGGATGAGGCATAAAAGACCCTCTCAATAGCAAGCAAAGAAGCAGGTTAAGCAAATTTGAAGGAAGAAGACCTATTGCAATCATTGCGACAGAGGTGGCCATCAAAGAGCCACATGTTGCAAGCTCCATCTAGAGCAGTGCCTTAAAGACAAAGCGTCAGTGCATGAACCAGTTGAGAAATACATTCGACAAGCAAAACCACCACAGGGAGGTGACCCATTTACATTGATAAGTGAAAAATGGTTTCTAGATATGTTAGCTCGTCATGGTCGTGCTTTTGTAAATCATTTGTTGCACTTTAAAATGTAAAAGTGAAGATGTGTTTCCCATCACCTGTTAAGCAACAATGATGTCTGGTCTTATTTTGTATGTTAAACTGTGAAAGTGATAATGTGTTTTCCATCACTTGACAATAGTGTTTGGCCTTATTTTTGTAAATCATGTGTTGCTGTGATGATGTGTTTTCCATCACTTGTTGAAGCAACAATGATATGTTGGCCTTGTTTTGGTAGCTGGGGTATTGTTTCCATTTTGATGTAAACTCGACCACCGAGTATGTGTTATAAACTCGTGGCAAGTATGGGATGCTTGTGTCATTAGTTGGTCATGTAAATTAAGCATGTAATTTGCAAAACCAATGTACTACAGGTTTGCAAAGGTTGCAGGTGTCGGCTCATCGCTTATGGCTCCAAAGAACAAAGGTGAAGGAGAAGGAAGGGTGACTTATCAGACATTTGTAAGTGTAGACAAGGTACAATTTGTGGCAGATTATTTTCATGCTTTTGGAGGACCAAAAGCTCCTCAGTGGGGAGGATTGATCTAGGTGGCTCCAGACACATGCAGAAGTCCCAGAGGACTCAGAAATGGTCAAAATTCAAAGTGACCAGAATGCTCCCAAACCAGCACCAGATCGAAGTGCTTGTCACCCTAATTCCAACGGTGCGAACGACACTCAAATCCGAGCTCGTATGAGGGACAAAGAGACAGTGAAAGTTTTGGTCAAAGTTGCCATGTGGGCCCGGTTTAATGGTCCTACAAATTGACCGAGACCCAGCACATGGAATCTGGCCACCGAGCGGGCGAAATTGTTGCCTCTTTAAAACGTCAATGACCCTTAAATTCGGCAAATTCAAAAATGTTCTTTAATGTTATAAAAAAATCAAAAAAAAATATTTAATTAGGTGGCAGGCCATGACCCCCGCCACCTCCATCGGACCCCAACTGCATTACAAATATAATATTAAAAATAGGGTCAGTGGCCATGACCCCGCCAAACCCTCCAGTTACCCCAACCAACGTTATAATATTAAAAATAAAAAACGGGGTGGGCGGGCCATCCCCGGTGGACCCGGCCCACACCCCAACTACTATGCACATAAGACATCAACGGTGGAGCCAACAGGGATTGAACCCGCCCAGCGCAGGTGCGCTGGACCCCACTAGGCAGCCCCATCTGGCTCACTCTAATGCACAACTCCGCCCACATTGAAACGTTCATAACAAACCGACAGATTTAAATCAAAACCAACAACACCATGAATATATTTAACTCCAATGATTACAACAAATACCGGACCGCGCCCATTTTTAATAATAAAATAAAATTGTTGTGTGTAATTTTGGCGGAGGCGGGAATTGATCCCCCGACCTTCGTGCCTTTGTGTCTCCACCTTAACCAACAAGCCATAATGGCCTCTTGGGTAACTCCGCCCACGAAATCATATATAAACCTTCGTTTCACTTGCACGGGGGACCAAACGGAGGACCGAACGGAGTCGAAACAAAGTTGTGGCAGAGCAAAGGGGGTCTGCCTTGGGCACGAAAAACGAGGCAGATGCCCAAAATATTCCAAGGAATATTCTCATGCAGATTCTTTGAGGAATCTTTAAGATTCCCTAGGAGGTAAAAATTCTTTTTATCAAAATGTAATCAAGTTCACAATCATTTTTCTCAGATTTTCACAGGGATCGCTATGGCAAGGTCGGATTCGCCTTCTGAGCAGCAGATTTGCAGATTCCTAGTGGAGGAGAATCATCAAGAATCTTGAGGGAATCTTCCAAATTCCTTGGAGGCTAAAATTCGCCAAAGTGAGAATGCAGCCAACTTCATACTCATTCTTCTCAGAATTTCGCAAGGATCTTGATGGCGTAGATAGAATTTTGACCTGAGCAACAGATCTTCAGATGACCCGGAGGAGGAAATCTTTGAGGAATCTAGGGAGAATCTAAAAGATTTTCACTTTGTCAAAATTCAAAAATTTGACAGTCAATTTTACACTATTCGACGCCACGAATCTGATGGTGTAATCAGATTTTCCATTTGGTCATTCCATTTTTCGCCCACTGTTCAAAGTGGAATGCAGGTGCCAACATTCACTGTGTGAGTAGTCATTTCCATGATATTCGACGCCACAAGATCGATGGTACAGCCAGATCCAGCAGTTTATCATCCTCTTCTTCAGATAACTCCTTGATGTGAGGTATATGCAATGCGATCATGTACTTCTTTGTCTCTTTGCTTAAGATGCATTGTGCTATATAGATCCCTGTTTGATGTTTGATGTGGGATCTTGTTTTGTTCTTGATGTGAGATATACCTATTGTCATGTTTTAATTAAGATCCCTTTGTTGCCATGTTGACGGGATACTGTGTTGCCATATATGTTTGAATTGAGATCCCTTTGATGCCATGTTGGCGGGATGCTCATTATTATCATACATGAAATTATGTCATGCTAATGGGAGTACTTTTGTGAATGGGAGTTCCTGCAGTGAAACATCTCGTGGAGCCACTCCTGCGTGAGGGCATATTCCTTGTATGATAGAGAAAACACATGCATGTACATCATCACTCTTTCCAGCACTTAATGCAGTGGCCTACACCATCTTGACACCGGGGCCCGGAGACGTAATCCCTCCTGGACAAACTCCATTATCAATGTCTTGTGTTTTATGTTGTTGATTCTTGTCATGTTCCTTCTTCTATACAGCATGCATATATGTTCCTTTATGCTCTTTTAAATGCAATTCTAACCACATCACGGAAGCAAAAGAACTTGGTTAAATCCGGGAGTTGAGTCAACTTGGATCAGACAGTTCATTGCCCACTAGGGGTTGGGATAATCATGGGTTCCTATATTATGAAGGAGGCTCATAGAACATCTAGGAACCAGGGTGATGGCCATGATGATGGTGTAGAGTTCATGTATTGGCTTTTGTCCACGTGCTAAATGTGTTTCTCCCGACCATCTTTTGCATTTTGTGGTACATTTTCTTGTTGAATGTTACCAAATATGCTTTTATCTTTCTTTTTAGCTGCACCAACCTTCAAACGTCATTCCAGGCCTGAACCAAGGTGTGGGCAAGGGGAAGAGGTGAGCCTGCCCTATGTGGACCCAGGTGGGAGAAATGATGAATGGGGTAATAATGAGTGGAAAGGGGCTAATATATGCGGATAAGGAAGCGAGACCACGCAACCAATGTCATGGTTTCTCACGAAATACCATCCTTAAAGCCAAATGGTATGTAAAAGAGATCCCACGGGACTAGAATCCAAGTTTAATATCCAAAAGGGGTCTAGGGGACAAGAGCATAGACCTAGCCCATTCTTTCCGCCGAATCCACCCATTAATCCATGCCTAGAAGTGTCCATGATAAGCAAACTACAATACTCAATTACCAAATGACAAGGCACACCTTTAGGTTTGGGACGCCCACCTTCAAATATATGATCATGGCAGATGGTTGAGGGACACATGGTTGGCTCAGGTGGCAAAGAAATGGCGCAATGAACTAGTTGGTAGTTGCAAGGGGTTATTGTTTGTTCGTTGAGGACCATCTCGGAGAAAAAATATCTCCTAGGGATATCGTATGACAAAATGACTCAAATACATTAAATGAAGACCAAACCTAGTTACATTTTCCAACACTCCCTCTTAACTAGGGAGGTATTCATCATATACAAGTACAAAGAAGATCTCAACTATGTGAACCATGAAGAATTTTTAGGCACCGCAATGCCATGGACTAGATTCATGACCAGGGAAATCTATCCATTGGTCTCTCAACAATTTAGGCACTACAATGCCACGGAATAGATTCCTAATCAGGGCAATCTATCCAAGTGGGAATAAGATGGACTCAAGCTTTCAGCCTCTCTAATCAGGCTTACTTGCTAACGACCAACCCAAAGATCCAGGTGTGTATCCAAAAACAGAGCTCTATAATCAACACCGCCTTTTCCAACTTCAACACCTAGACATCAACACAAAGTGTGGCGAGATGTCCTCCCAGGCAATGCTTCAATCACAAAGCCTCAACACTCCTAGATCTATCAGACCAAGGATGACCAATCTCTCCCAATTAAACTGATTGGTAACCAGCATGCTATCAACACCTTCGAGAGATTCACCTATACAAACACAACCCCAATTAATAATATGCTTTCACATGTACATAATCATATACAGTCCTTCGCAGTCTTCCAGACAACATGATGTTGCTTCTCAACTTTTCATAGTAGGACTATGAATCGAATACCTAACAAAAGATTCCTCAATCATACACTTTCCTTTCCTACTTCTCATGCAGAAACATATGCTCCAAAATTCATTCTTCAATCAAAACCAAGCTATGCCCTCCCTCTCAAATAGGGAGCATCTCTTTATCTAGACTCCCTCTTAATCTTAGGGAGATATCTTCTATTCATGCTTCCTTAGGGAGATCAACTTCTTTTTGTCATTGGAGAATTTTCGTGGCTTCCAACCATTTTATCAGAGTTATCATCATTCCCATCATGCTTATCAACGAACATCTTCACCATATTGAAGATTGTATACCTGCACAACTTAAATAGCAACTACAACAAACACTATAGAAGCATGATGTTAGCCATATCAGAATTACGAAAGCATTTCAACCTTACATACATCAGAAACCCAATCTTATTTATAAACACGAGACACATACTCTTCAACATCTTGCTAAGGACTTTGTCATAAACCCTAGACTATTTCATAAAAGCTTTCATTCCATCTAGGGTTTCAATGTTTCTTTCTAAGGTGTAACATACCCTACTATAACATATAGCAAACGCTAGAAATAATTCAAACAAATATAGATTTGCAAGGCATCTAACAACTTTCAGAATTCATATGTTAGACCTTTTACTAGGGATTCATACAAATCCTAGAATTCTTACAAAAGAATCAATCAAAACCAATCACAGCGTAGTCATTAACATGACCAACTTCCACTAGGGTTAGTTGCAAACACTAGATTTTCAAACAAACATTAATCACAACTAAAACTCAGATCTCAAATCATCATATTGTCATTTATACATCAGAGATTTTCATTTCATTTCTATTAAGGTTTAACTCCAAAACCCTAGAATTTCATTTTCACAATCTCAACAATCATTATATAAATAGATCTTGGATTGTTATATCACATATACTAGAGAATTTAACTACTACTAGGGTTTGGCTGCAACACCCTAGATTTCCAAATATCATCATAGAATCTCAAACAAGGACTTATATTAAATCCTAAGACTTATGACCATCAATAACTAGGTCAACACATGTATCTCGGAATTCATTACCATGCATAAGCATATCATATGTCAGACAACATTAATACATTAGACATATATTGACCTAAACCAAGCTAGGGCTTCGACCAAAAGGACACATCTATATATACATAGTGTTTCATTCTTAGGATCTTGCATTCATAACAAAGGTTTTGCTTAGAGGCCCAACCAAACCCTAAAGATATAGGGTTTCTTAACATAGAAAAGCAAACCCTACTATTCTAAAAATTTCAACAGTTCGAGATCTCAAACAAAACATCATTCAACCCTAACAAGTTAAGATTTCATGATCATATCGAAATCCCAATAATTAATAAGAACTTCAAACAACGTTTCACAATATCCCCAAGTAGTTTAGGGTTTCAGACATTCACATTAGCATACCCTCAGGTTAGGGTTTTCCATAGAACCTATCTAAGGTTTTATAAAGTCAGTTAAGAATAGGAGGGGTAGATTTATAAAGTGATGAATCACCCAAAAATAAGAATCAATATGATTCACTACAGCTAAACACAACAATGTTAGTAACAGATTGTCAAACGAAAAAACATTTATTATAATGAAATCAATGTTTTAAAGCATACCTTTGTTCCTTGACAAACCTTGCCTTGAGAGGTCCTCTTTCATACTCCTTGACAATATAGCAGATGTTTTTCCTAATCAAGACAATAGAGAGAATGGTGATTAGTATTAATATAATCAAAACTAAATGAGTACAAAAATCCAAAAACTAAAAGGAAATGAGATACTTATCTTTGAGAGTTGTTGGGGGCTCCCTCCAAAGCTTGAGGGATACAAATAAACTTACAAACAAAAATGTCTTTTCCAAAAACATGTTAAAATCTATAAATTCTAGATATCAAAAATACAAAAATAGAATATCTAAGAATAAAAGAAAAGGACTTAACAGTGTAAGTCCCTTATATCAGATTATTCGGGTTTCACGTTCTTTGGGTCTCCTTCTTCAGCAATGTTGGCTTGATCTCTTTCTCTCTTCTTGTTTCTTGGATTGTTGGGACAGTCACTCCTGTAGTGACCCTTCTTATGACATTGATAGCATCATTCTACCTTGGACATGTTAACTTTCTTCCTTGGTCCTTTCGATTTCTTTCGATTTCTTTCCTTTATGTTGACTTCACTTGCCTTGTCTTGAGCCTTAGGGCTACTAAGATGCCCTAAGAGACCTTCACTTTCCTTCCCTTCTCTTCTGCTTCCAAAATCGAAACACAAGAGATCCCAGCACAGAAACCCTAACTTCGATCTTCCCAAGAGAGATAGATAAGGCCCAGAAACACTTCGACTTCCTCTTCTTCACACTTCCTTCTTCGACTTCTTCTTCTTCTACTTCTTCGCATAAGAGATGAGTGAGTGAGTGAATGACCCAAGTGGAGGACGAGTTCCTTTATAGATAGGCTTCTTCAAGGGCGGACGTGGCTCTTCAAGTAGGCTGACTTGATAGCTCATTTGACTGACTTGATCCTGGAGGTATTTTGATACTTTAAAAAAAAAAAAAATCTTTACAATTTACAATGTGCCCATAGGGTCTTCAATAAATGACGATGACTCTTATACCTAGGACGAACCCTAGAAGCACTCAATGGGTGCTTGACCTATAAAATAAAAGAACTTGAGCATGAAACCCATGCTCCAATAATAATAACTTCTTTTCATTTTATATTTACAAGAATACATTTCACACTGATACAAGAGCATCCTGCTCAAATGTCATTGTTTATTTGGTTGATTTAGGGGGTGATGTTTTTCTTAATTATTTTATAAATTATGTACATTTTAAGAGAAAACTCTGAATGTGTGGTTTATTGTAAATATTCTCTTATAATTAAGAATATGAGAGGAGTTGGGTTGTATAGATATGTTAGAGATTATGAGCTCCTTGAATAGAAATTAGTTGAGTCAAAAGAGGGATAAGATATTTTAGGGATTTAGTTGAGTGGTCTATGGAGGAAACCATGGATTTAGAATAATCCATAACTATGTAATTAATTTTATAAATGTAAGTCTGTGTATGAGGATAGAGAGGATAGGGAGAAGTAGCGATAGAGAAAAGGATAGAGATGGGTGTGAGGAAATGTGTGAGGGCCATTTCAAATGTAGAAATCGGGCCAAGTATTTTATGTATATAGTTTGATTAACGAAAAAAAGTTTTCATTATGTTATTTCATCTTGGATGATTGTTGATTGATTGAATTCTTGTTGAAGTCTTGGATAAGAGATTAGCTCCTTTAATGTTTTGTTTTGAAGCAATTCTATCATTTTAAAAGACCATAGTAATAAGTCGAATCTTTAGATCTGAAAATATGCATTGAAGAAGCCTGTGATGCTGGGCTAAAGTTATCAACACAGAAGGTATTTGTAGAGGTCATGAAATTTGACCAGTTATAACGAGATCTCTTAGTAATTGGAGCAGTGTAAAGTGTTTCAAGAATTTGGAGTGCGTATGGGTAATTTCTTTACAGCATTGAAGGAGGTATCTTGTCTATCCACGGAGATTGAGTCACATCTATGAAGGAGAACTTTGTTTTATGCAGAGTAAGAAGGTGAAATCAAGTTAGGAGTTCGACAATCAAATAAAGTGTCATCTATGTATGACATGTCAATTCTCTGATTGGGTAAGGTTGGTAGATGAATCTGTGTCTGTGTGAAGTTTAGTGTGAATCATTAGCGCTCCGTACAGGAATCCAGTGGAACAAGAGAGAGTGATCGTGATCATCATGATGATTTGAACAAAGTTAAAGTAGTTATGTGTATATTAAGTCATTAAATCCATTTGTTATAGTGATCTTTGGATCGGGAGGATCAAAGATTTGGATCTGATTTCGCTAGGAGAACTCTGCTTCACACAATACGTAATTGGGAAAATTCGAACTAGAATGGAATCTGTGCATTTCTTTTTCAGAGACAACTCAGTGGAACGACGAAGGAAGGAAGATCTGCGTTAACACCTGAATTCAACCATTCCAGGAATGAAATAAAGACGTTAATTCTCTGTTCGAGACCAAGAGGAAGTCTGTTCAGCAACCGTAGCGGGGCTAGGAGAGTACAGGATACCATGATTGTAGTTGAAGGCCTACACTAAATCATAGTCGTCAATCTCATTAGTCAACACTTACGTCATAGTCAACTACAAGATTAGGCTTGTAATTAACCCGCATGCTAGTTGAAGACTCGTAGGTCATAGATTTGATGACCGCGTGTTATCCAATGGATATCGGCTGTAAAGTGATCTAGCATCAATTTCGATTGTTGTTCAATTGTGATCGTTGTTCAATTGCGATCGTTGTTCAATTGCAATTGTTGTTCAATTCCCGATTGTTGCTCAATTGCGATTTGAGGTCCGGCCTTGTGTGCATTCAGGTGGGACCGATGTTCGTTGGCGGATTATGTGTAGAAATGTTGTTTGGTGATTGGTCAGGTTTTTGTTAAATCCCACCAATAGAAACACTTCCAATTTGTATAGGTGGCCCATAACCAACAGGTTCACAGTAAGGTGATTATGAAAAGAAGGGAAATTGCCTTTAGGCGGTTTTTCCTACATCAAAGTGGTATCAGAGCAAGGATGTTCTTACTTATGGAGATTTATGATTACAAAGGTATGAAAGTTCGCAGCAGTTAAATGAATGGCAAAGTTTGGCACAAGACTACAGCAGTAAGACTGTAGGGAGAACTTTTGGAAGTTCTTAGAGATTGTAGTAGAACCTCATTCCAGTTGAGGCTTGGAATAGACAAGGACAGAGGAGTCCTTAAGAGAAGTGAGTGTAGCAACCAGAGAGAGAGCAAGATTGCTTAGTGCAAGTTCTAAGGAGAAGAGGACTTGGAAACCAAGCAAAGGAAAAGTGACGCAACAGATTCTATTGGTGGCTAGCCTTACACAGAAGTCCCTACTTATTATTTTGAAACTCTGGTCCCACGTTGACTTTACAAACAGCGCTTCGATCCACACCGTAGATCTCTGATTGTCAGATCCGATGGTCAATATTCACTTCAGAAGATCAAAACAATCCGTTGATCCTCCACTGTTGATCAACTTGCACTAGATCCAACGGTTCACAAGGATATCGGGTGCACAACTTGCACGGAGAGTACCCGCCCGAAAAAGTGGTTTCCTCTCTCCTCCTCACTGCTACGTGTCCTCCACTGAATGGAATCGAAAGCCTTCCTCGAAATACAGCTTACAGCTTTTGGTCCACCCGAAATACAACTTTCACTGTTTAAAACCCGCTCTTGGATATAACCACGTGCGTTAAATTTAGCAAAACCCTTAATGACTAATTTTAGTGCTTAATCACGAAATTAACCCTTAATGCTAATTGACCCTGATTTACTCTTAATACACAGAAAACCCACAACCACTAAGATTTGCGTTAAAAGTGAAATTACAGAAAATACCCGGGTAACTGTCTAGACGCGGACATGCCGAAAGAAACAAGAGTTTTCACCAGGATTACAATACAAATACACACTGGATCATTTTCATTAATATAATATCTGTTACAGAGTCTCGGCCTTGGCTCGATTACAACATATGAAAAGACCTCTATTTCAACAGAAATCCACACGCTAATTCTTGGCTCTCACTCACTCAATCCTCTCTCCTCATTACATTTTTTTCCTTCCTTTTACCAATCGAAGATTACTCTCACTGTGCTTAACAACTCAATCTCTATTTTTAATCAATCTAACAGTAAATCTCTAATTCCTAGCTCTACCACACACCTATGCTAACAACTTATCTTTGAACCTAAAATAAGACAATTCCTAACTATTACTATAATGAAATACAACTCATTTCTTGAGAGATCCAACCCTCTCAGTAAAACTGACTTTTGACCAATCAGGTCATGAAATTCAACTTTTTTAACCACAACATGTGAACCAACAATCACATTGTTGGCTGAGTCCAGATGCTCTAGCATTAAGAAGCTTGGTAAGAAGATCAACTCAGAAGGAAGTTGATTGGTTGCAAGTGTAGAAGCTCACACAGAAGAGAAGATGGCTATGGAAAGTCATATGGAAGGTTCAGAAGAAGGCTACAAGATGAAGGAAAAGGATGCTAAAACAATCCGCAGGAAACGGATGAGTCAAGCAGAGCTTGACAAGGAGATGGCTGAGATAAGAGAAGAAATCGATGCGTTAACAATGCTGCTAGAGGAAAACCAAAGACTAGGTTGGGTATCAAAGAAGAAGCCAGTGAAGTGGCATAAGTTACAGAAAAGGCTACAGCAGAGGCAAGTAAAGTGGCTAATGGAAAACCTCAGAGAAGCAGAGTCAGAGATGGAAGTTTCCATTTGTGGACCAAAACAGAGTGAAATTTTGGGTGAAGAGGATAATGGGAGATCCGCTGAAGATCTCATGGACTATTGGAATAGTTCAGCACAATTCGAAGATATGTTGACGAGGGAAGTAGATGAGACTATGAAGCCTTGTGTTTTTAAATCTCATAGTTTGTGTGTGTTTGCAGGACGTGCAGAAGATGATGGACAGTCTGGTGAAACTGTCACAAAGATGAAGAAAGCTCTTGAGGTGAAGTATGATGGAGAATGCCTCTTAGAGGAGGAAGGTGTTGATTTATTGCAACAAAAAGAATTCATAGATGAATTTTTGTATGGTGTAAGACAGTCAGTTGAAGTTGTTATGGACCAGAAGCGTAATGAAAATGTTGTAGTGGTATTCCAAGGAGGTAAACAAATGAATTTGTTTAATGAAATTGATGAAAGAATTTTGCAATGTGATGGTACAGAAAACAGGATAACTCAGGAGGATTGCCAGAAAAATAATGAAGCTGTGAATGAAGGTTGTGATGAAATGCTGGAAAGATTTCACATGGAAATAGAGTTCTTGGAAAGATTGCTCAAGGAACCTGAAGGAGAAACGAAGCTTTCAGGACCTGATAAAGAAGAGATTGTGGTTACCATGCATGATAAGGATGAAATGTCTCTAACGTTTATAGAGTTAAGTGAATGTTTTGACTCTTCAATTAATAATGTGGTTGTAGGTATGGGAGACAACATTAATAAATATGACGCTGAAATCAAAGAAATTGAGTAGAGATTATTTGAAGATGAGATGAAAGATCAAGAGTAACAAGAAAGTTATGTCCTTAAAGACATGAAGGAAACAGAAGTATTAATCCGGCAGGATAAAGATGGAAGAAACCAGCAATTTAAAAGAGATGATCAGCAACATAAGAGTAAATTTGAGGAAGGCATTAGATTGCGGGAGTATAACAATTGGCAACAGAATGAAGAGCGTGAGATTAGTCTAGCAGTAATGAGAGCAGAAGTAGATATATAACGGAGTGGCTACAAAGAAAGACAAATGAAGACCAAAGATACAGATGGAGAACGAAGAAATGGGTCAAGTGGAAGCTATTGCAACAGAAGTGGAATGGAAAGCTGATAAACAAGTTCAGAGAACTTGAACAAATTCATATTGATTTGTTAGAGAAGGAGAGACTCAAAGTAATGGAGTCACAGCAAAGAGGATTTACTAAAATCCAGAAGGTCTATGATGGGTGATTGGTGCTTGAAGCATCGAAAGAGGGCGAAAGGTCTTGTATTTTTAAAACGAATAATTTGTTGATGAATGTAGGTACAGTATCGAATGAGAAATTTGTTATTATAGGGACAGTCAATGACTATAGTTGTGATCAAGAAGAAGTTCTTGATTATTCTTCATTACAGAAAGTTGAGTGTCTAGCGCAATTGGAGAAGGAAGCAACGGACAAAGACCCAGAGGCCGAAGAAGATAAGACCAGAGAAATTGCAACGAAAGGAGAAGGCACTACAGAAAACATCAATCATATTGATGTAATTGACAAAGAGGAATTACTCCGAGGAATTGGCAGAAATAATTGTTGTAAAAATCGATGGAATCCGGTTGACAGAGTGAGTGATGCTGGTGATGGTGAGCTTTCAGCTTTAGCTCTTATTAATTTCAACACTACCGAGTCAGCTGATAAAACTATAAGTGTTGATGTAGAGCCAGTTCGAAACCCATTCGAAATTCAGAGACCAAAGAAGTGGGCATTCGAGTTTCCACTTGCAGTTCACAAGTCTATATTTCCAGAGGTAAAGAAGGCGTGGAATGGAAAGTTGAGAATCATGTTCAATAATTCTCTGAAAATACTATTATGGGAATTCTGTGCAAATTTACAAAATGGAGTTGGTATTTTAAAGGACCGGTGGCAAAACAAAGTTTGGAATCCTGGAGGTAGCAAGTCACTGAGACTTGTGGTTGTCGCATTATTACAGAAAAGTGACAGACCTCATAGATAGCAGTCTATGGAAACTTTTCTACATGGGGAGTCTGATGGAGGAGCATCCTGCTCAAATGTCATTGTTTATTTGTTTGATTTAGGGGATGATGTTTTTCTTAATTATTTTATAAATTATGTACATTTTAAGAGAAAAATCTAAGTGTGTGGTTTATTATAAATATTCTCTTATAATTAAGAATATGAGAGGAGTTGGGTTGTATAGATATGTTAGGGATTATGAGCTCCTTGAATAGAAATTAGTTGAGTCAATAGAGGGATAAGATATTTTAGGGATTTAGTTGAGTGATCTATGGAGGAAATCATCAATTTAGAATAATCCATAACTATGTAATTAATTTTTTAAAGTAAGTATGCATCTGAGGATAGAGAGGATAGGGAGAAGTAGCGATAGACAAAACGATAGAGATGGGTGTGAGGAAATGTGTGAGGGCCATTTCAAATGTAGAAATCAGGCCAAGTATTTGATGTCTATAGTTTGGTTAATGAAAAAAAAGTTTGCATTATGTTATTTCATCTTGGATGCTTGTTAATTGATTGAATTCTTGTTGAAGTCTTGGATAAGAGATGAGCTCCTTTAATGTTCTGTTTTGAAGCAATTCTATCATTTTAAAAGACCATTGTAACAAGTCGAATCTTTAGATCTGAAAATATGAAGTGAAGAAGCCTGTGATGTCGAGCTGAAGTTATCAAAGCAGAAGGTATTTGCAGAGGTCATGAAATTTGACTAGTTATAACGAGATCTCTTAGTAATTGGAGTAGTGTAAAGTGTTTCAAGAATTTGGAGTGCGTATGGGTAATTTCTTTACAGCATTGAAGGAGGTATCTTGTTTTTCCACGGAGATCGAATCACATTCATGAAGGAGAACTTTGTTTTATGCAAAGTAAGAAGGTGAAATCAAGTTAGGAGTTTGACACTCAAATAAAGTGTCATATATGTATGACATGTCCATTCTCTAATTGGGTAAGGTTGGTAGATGAATCTGTGTCTATGTGAAGTTTAGTGTGACTCATTAGCCGAGAGCTCTATACAGGAATCCAGTGGAACGAGAGAGAGTGATAGTGATCATCATGATGATCTGATCAAAGTTAAAGTAGTTATGTGTATATTAAGTCATTAAATCCATTTCTTATAGTGGCCTTTGGATCGGGAGGATCAAAGATTTGGATATGATTGAGCTAGGAGAACTCTGCTTCACACAATACGTAATTGGGAAAATTCGAACTAGAATGGAATCCGTGCATTTCTTTTTCAGAGACAACTCAGTGGAACTACGAAGGAAGGAAGATCTGCGTTAACACCTGAATTCGACCATTCCAGGAATGAAATCAAGATGCTAATTCTCTGTTCGAAACCAAGAGGAAGTTTGTTTAGCAACCGCAGCGAGGGTAGGAGTGTACGGGATGCCCTAATTGTGGTTGAAGGCCCGCACTAAATCATAGCTGTCGATCTCACTAGTCAAAGCTTACATCACAGTCAACTACGGGATTAGGCCTGTAATTAACCCGCGTGCCAGTTGAAGACCCATAGGCCGTAGATTTGATGACCGCGTGTTATCCAACGAATATCGGCCATAAAGTGATCTAGCGTCAATTGCGATTGTTGTTTAATTGCTATTGTTGTACGATTGTGATTGTTGTTCAATTCCCGATTGTTGTTCAATTGCGATTTGAGGTCCGGTCTTGTGTGCATTCAGGTGGGACCGGCGTTTGTTGACGAATTATGTGTAGAAATGTTGTTTGGTGATTGGTCGGGTTTTTGTTAAAACCCACCAATAGAAACGCTTCCAATTTGTATAGGTGGCCCATAACCCACAGGTTCACAATAAGGTAATTATGAAAAGCTGGGAAATTGCCTTTAGGCGGTTTTTCCTATGTCACACACTTATGAAGACCGAACCTAGTTACACATTTTTCAACATGGGTTAAGGTTGTCCTTTATTCCTTCTACCATGATAATCATGGCCACCAATTCTAGTTCCCTAAATTTCACTTTGTCAGCATCACTGGAGTCATCTGTAGGCTTCTTTACTTTTCCTTTGACCATGTCTCGTACCTTGTTCTTTTCACGAATGAGGTCAATCCTCTTCTTCCAAGACTTGTAGTTTGAGGCTCCTTCAAGTTTGTTCTCTCCCTTGATTGTGTTATACATCTTTCTTTAATATAGTAGACTCCTTTCCTAAGATAATATTTTTGAATGGTTCCTTGATCAAGTGCTTGAGACTGTGTTTTTCTTCTTTCTTCACCAAAGCTCTAATACGATGTTAGAAAATCGAAAAGGCAGAAAGATTTTTTTATTCTTGATAATTACTTGTGATGTTCTTGATTTGTTATTATGATTCTTTATATCTTATTCCTTTTAGTTCATCAAGCAATTACTAAAGCAACAGCACATAAAACAATGGACACAAGATGTAGGCACTATGCCAAGGAAAAACCCCCCTCGAGGGGAAAACCCATTAGAGAAAATTCTTCCTTTTAATAGTATTCTTTGAGACTCTTCACCCTAGACAAAGACCAGACCTTCCCTCCACACCAAGTCAGCCTCCCAGATTTTCAACCTTCTTTCCAGCAACTTCGACTAGGCAGTAGCTTCCAGCATTAGTGAAACTTGGAAGACTTCGATCTCCCGATCTAGGGCACAAAACAAAGAGAGAGAGAAGCACCAAAATTTCATTTTTCTTCTTCTCCTTAGACTCCACCCAACTCGCACTTCTTTTGGCTTCACGGCTTCAGACTTCGCACTTTCTAGCTTCCTTAGAGATATCGAACTTGCTTGAGATGAAAATTGCTCCAAAATACTTCGAATTGCTTGTATTTATAGGCTTCATGTGAGGTCGAACAAGTGTCCTTAGGCCGATTTAATTTCTTATAGGCCAACTTGATGTGGAGGATACATAAATTACATTTGACTCAATAGTTAACCTTTTAACATGATTCAAAAACCCAAGAAGGGTCTATTTAAAAGTACAATAACTCTTTTGACTCAGAATAAATCCTAGAAGTCCTCAATGGAGACTTTGACCTAAAACATGGTGACCCAAGTGTTGTCTCTCCCAGAGACAGCCTTGGATTGTTTACAACACCAATGCCTGGGCACATCTAAATTCTATGTATCTCATATGATCCTCAAGAAACCAAAGGCATCATATGCATCTTCCACACAATAATTACAAATATACACATAACAGCATGGTTTGGTTCCTTCATCCAAGGATATAAGCCATGTATTTCTGGTATCCTTTCACATATACAACTCACAAGAATAAGGCAAACACAAGTGAAGGTCGAGTAATCAAGGACTTATAGTTTAATCAGATTTTGCAGAATAATGAAAGAAGAAAAAATAACTCATCACATAGAGCTTGAAACATCAAGAATTATATACTTATCTGAGCTAAAGATAAACAGGTGGATGTAAGAAGAGTGAATGCTATGATTTCAGAAAGCACACATTTAAAGATATAATCTCAAACTTGCATACAGGCATATGTATTAAGTTTTAACTAGTTAATACCAATGAATCTGTATGAATATAAGAGATATTTCTACCAGCGACAATTGCTTGAAATCAGAGAGGAAGTGTGAACATAATGGAAGTTTAACAGAGAAACAACATACTATAATACTCGTACATAGGAATCACCATTGTTTCATTCATATTAACAAAGAAGTAGATCTGGAATCCATACAACTTCAAAAGCACATACAGTTTTTTCCTAGAATTCGAAACCTTTCTTCAATGTTTCTTCCTCCCTTTTATAATGAGAGGGAGGGTAAGAAAATCAGTTACAAAAATACCTTCAGGTGGAAATTTACAGTTGTCTGTATGAATGGTTGTCTCAGCGTAAATCCTCTAACTATTACAGCAGGGAGATTCCTTTCTTGAAAGTAAAACAGAATAACAATACAGTGATAAAAACAACAAAACAGAATTAATCCATCGCAACTGAAATGATGGTTTCTGGAAATATCTTCATGCCACTCTTCTTTGCCAACCTTTGGTCCTGGCGTGTTCCTGCTAAGCCATGGTTAATCCTCTCTCGGTCGGTTCCGGGTCACTCTTAGTCTTTAACAGCCTCTGAAACAGCAGCCAACTCATACACCTTTTTAACTTTCTATTAGATAATATTGGTGCCCTGAAAAGTATGGTGCCGTGTTTCATGGACTACCCAGGAGCCTTTCGAACGTTGGCCTTTTAACAAATGAACACCATGAAACAGGCGAGCTTGACTACCCTTTACACCCTTGGGAATACAGCCCCCTTCCGCTTCTTCTTTTATGTGATCGAGGGCTTGAACCGAGCGCTTAGTCCTTCGGGCGCTAAGGCTTTCAATTGTCAAGCGGTGGCCTTTTCCTTTGTTACTTGAAAAACCTTTAATAACCCCTTACACCGCATCGATCAATATCCCGGAGGCGTGAACCTTATGAAATACAGCTTATGGAACATCGCATCCAGGGGCCTCTTTTTCTTATCGTAATCCCGCATCCGACGCTGAATACACTTTCCCTTAAGTTTTTCCGCTAAGCAGTTGCAATCGCCGATATGCGGGATGACGTCATCTTTGCCACGTGTCACCTTGTGAGTGGTGACACGTGTCACCTGGAAATGGCCCAATATGACCCCTGAAAATGCTGAAACCAAGTGACACGTGTCCACTTGCCATGTCAGCATATGTACTGCCACGTGTCCTCCGTACTGCCACGTCATTGGTGACATCAGCTGCCATGTCTGCTCTGAGGACCAATCAAAGGTTGCCATGTGGCCCCCTAAGGAGAGAGAAAAAGGCTTGCCCAACCTTATTTTTTCATGCTTTTCCTTTGTATTTGGTTTTCTCGGCTCCCCGGCGATGTACCACTTTATCGCGATATCGGTGATTTGCTGGTCTTTTTAAGTTGAAACCCGCCAATTTGTCGATTGTCATCACCGATGCCACTTGGAGGACAAAGAAAGGGGGTCGTAGATCCCTGTTTTGTCTGCCTCTCCTGTTTTAAACTGTTTTAGTCCTTCCCCAGCGATACAACATTATATCGCAGATCGGCCCCCACAAGTTCTTGGAGTATGCAATGACTGTCTGCCTGCGATGACAACCAATTTGCGGGATTGCGATATTGGTCTTCGGTGCCGAGAACCGCTGATAATCCTTAAGTGTGAGCCCCATGAATCCACCAATAGTCGATCACCGATTGCAATTTTCCCTCCATACTTAGCCATTTTTTGGTTTGTTGGGCTTTTCCAAGGTAGACCTTCAAAATGCTTTATCTTCTCCTCTAAGAGTCCATTTTTGGACTTCCATATACTTTTGGAAAGCTCTTTCCAAGCACTACGCAATGGGGAGGGTCTGATTCAGCTCTAAGATCTTCTATGGCCTGGGAAAGGGGCTCCAAACTTCACTGATCTTGGGAAACTTTGACCATTTGAAACCCACAATGCAGTGAGTGACAACATAGGATCGAACTGGGAACAGTGCTTTGTTGGCAAGGTGCTGAGGACCTGCAAACCAGTAGTCTTTCCTTCCATCGGGCATGGAGTTATTCTTAAACAAAATATAATTCAGTGAAAAGGACTTTTCTGAAAATAAACTAAAAAATTCGAATAACAATTTCAACAGACACACGGGATATTTACAATGAGCAAGAGACAAATATCTCTAATTTTGAAAATAAAATTTTAGAAACTAACCATTTACAGGTAGTTCCAACAATTCACCATCCAAGTTTTCAAGCATGTAAGTGTTGTTTCCCCTTTCTTCTGCAATCTTGAAAGGGTCGAACCATAGCTTATCAAACTTCCCATGTTTGCCTTTATCTTCTCGTCTGACATCCCACCTGAGAACTAAATCTCCTTGCTGAAGAGGTATGTCCTTAGCCTTCTTGTCAAACAGAGATTTCATCCTTTGTTGGTAGTATAATAGTTTGGCACCCACCTACACTTTGTTCTCATGAAGCTCCACCAGCTGATTTATTCTTCTAGTCAAGGCGCTAGGCTCTTCCTCGGCTTCTTGCAGCAACTTAGCTATTGGCATTGTTAATTGGATAGGGAAGACAGCAACCTTGCCATATACTAGCTCAAAAGGAGATTTTCCAGTAGATCTTTTGGGTGTTACACGGTTAGCCCACAAAGCAAACTTTAGTTGAGAGTCCCAGTTCCTTTGATTTTCAGTGATGGTCTTCTTTAGAACTCTCACCATAGTTTTATTAAAATACTCAGCCAAGCCATTCCCTTGAGGGTAGTATGTAGTGGAGTGTCCAACAATGATGTTGAATTTGCGGCAAAAGTTGGTGAATTTGGCAAATTTGAAGACCTATGCATTATTATTGTGATTTTAAAAGGACACCCAAAGCGGGACAGTATGTTCTCCTCCATGAATTTTATCACCACTGAATCAGTAGCATTCCTAGCTAGGATAGCCTCTAACCACTTAGTGAAATAGTCAGTGGTTGTTAAAATCCATTTGTGTTGGTCGCTAGAAAGTGGGTTGATTTCTCTGATGAATTCCAATCCTCACTGTCTAAAGGGCTCCTCTACATGCGCAGGAATCAGGGGGAGAGGAGCAAACTTTTGTCTTTCAACAAACAGCCGACGTCTTTGGCATGACCTGACCTTAGAATAAACATCTCCAAACAGCGTGGACCAGTAAAATCCTGCCTTGAGGATTTTGTGTGTTGTTGCCTTCTAACTGTAGTGTCCTCCACAGGCTCCCCCATGGAAATCCTCCATCATTTCATGGGTTTCTCCCTCAACCAAACACAACAGTAATACCCCCGCCAGGTCCTTCCATTAGAGCAGTCCATTGGATATAATGTATTTTTGTGCCTAAAATCTGAGACTCCAGTATTTTGATCTATCCAGTCGCAACGAGCATCTTAGAAACAAGAGGTAATGAACAATGTTCTTATAACTGGGCAATCCCTCATACTTGGCATAGATCTTTTGTTCAACCATTTTAATTCTGCTATGTTCATCTTGTGGACTGCCCTCCTCTGTGATCAGACTTATCCCTAGAGCTTGGCAGTTGGATTCAAAAAAAATCTTGGCCAACCCCTGCCCTTTGATGAGCTTGGCAGGCTTGATTTCCAGCTCATATTCTTGTATTTTAGCTATCCATCTGCCCCTCTTTCCTTCGTTGTCTCCCTGCACCAGAATGTCTTTGACTACAGTCGTTGGGACAAACGTTGTGATTTCAGATTGCAGTACATACATGCGGAATGACTTCAGCGCCTTGACTAGTTCATAAGCATATTTCTCCAATATATCATACTTCAGCTCAGCATCCCTTAGGACTTGGCTAAGAAAGGCAATGGGTTTCTCATAACCTTCTTTATTTTTCTGTAACAACACAGCAACAATGGTACGTGGAGAGAGGAAAGAAAAGATGTAGAAGGGAACTGAATAATCGAGGCTGACTAGCACTGGGGCCTCAGCCAAAGCTTCTTTGATCCTTGTGAAATAATCACGGGGGACGGAGCTCCACTTAACTTCGTTCTCCTTCTTGAGCATATATGTGATACCTTTAACTATCTCAACATAGTTGGGTATGAATCGCCTTAAGAAATTTATCCTCCCCAAAAAGGCTTGGACTTCTTTCTTGTTTTTGGGCAGGGGAATAAGGTTGATGGCTTTGACTCGTTCAGGATCAATCTTTACTATGTGTCCAAGCAGCTTCCCCTCACTCAGGGTGAACTGAGATTTCTTTGGATTCAGAGAGAGGCCATAAATTCTGCACTTCTCGAAAGTGAGTTTTAAATGGAGGATATGCTCTTCATCAGTCTTAGAAAAGACTGTGGTGTCATCTAAGTAGACTACCACAAATTTATCTTGCTCGCCCATAAAAGCTATGTCCATTGCTCTCTAAAATGTGGCCCCTGCATTTATTAACCCGAACGACATGCATGCGTACATGAAGGTTCCCCACGGGGTGGCGAACGCAGTCTTTCTTTGGTCTTTGGGGTGGACCGCCACTTGGTTATATCCTGAGAATTTGTCCATCATGGACATTCTGGCTGCACCTACTACCTTCTGCAATATATTATTCATTTTGGGCAGAGAGTAGTTATCTTTTAGAGACACCCTGTTTAAATTCTAGAAGTCCACGCATAGCCTTATCTCTCCGCTCTTTTTATGAACAAGGACCATATTAGCTACCCACTCAGAATATCTTAGAGGGACTATGATCTTGGCCTACAGCAGCTTCCTTACCTCCTTTTCAATGGAGGGGAGTAAGAGTGTGCTTATTTGTCTAAGTTTCTGTTTGCATGGCTTTATCCCACCCTTCAAAGGAATTTTATGTTGAATAATATTTGTATCAAATGATTTCAAATCATCATAAGACCAATACATCTTTGTAAGTTTTGAATAGACCTAAATACATTTGTCTATATTGCAAGGGGATTCCTTCGAACAGCCTGATCATCTGGGGTTCCTCCTTTGATCCGATGTTGCAGTGTTTTACCTGCTCATCCTTCTCTGGGGCCATTTGTTTGGACACTATGTCGTCTTTATTGAAAAGTCTTTCAAGTGGAACAAGTCCACGAGAAATGGTGTTCCCTTCTAGTTGCAAAATTTTTTTCCCAACCACTATGTCTTTCCACGAAGTGGCTTCCCGTTCTGCTTCTTCTTCTCCTTGATCGATGGTGAAGTGGATAAACTCCCCAACTACTTCTATGAATCTTTTGACCTACTCACCATCTTCGAATATCTGCCAGTGTTTGACATTATCAAGTATTGAATGCCTGTGTCTGACTTCTATCTCATATCTGAGAAGTGGAATCTGTGGGGTCCTGAAAATGCTTGCAGCTACTGCGAGAGAGTCCGCCATCCTATCTTCTTCCCTGGGCAGAAACTGGATGTTAAAGGCCAAGAAGAAATTGTCAATTAAATCCCACACTTCATTTCGGTACATCCTCGGCCTGGGGTGTTTGGCTTGGCATTGATTTCTGATCTACTTTACAACCAATTCAGAATCTCCATAGACTGTAAGGCATTCGATATTCATCTTTTTTGTTGTTTGTATCCCAAGGATCAATGCTTCGTATTCCACCATATTGTTGGTCACTTCAAACTCCAATTTGAACGAGAGGGGTATCAAGCTGCCCTCCGGAGATACCAACAATATTCCAACTCCATTTCCATCTTTTGAGTTTGCTCCATCGAAGTATAATTTCCATATTTTATTTTCACTTGGTTGCAAGTGCTCTGACTGCCCTGTTAGGTGTATTGATGTTTCCTCTAGGAAGGTCTCATCCTCTTCTAGGAATAGAGGAGATGTCGCTATCTTTTCCATGCACTAGGGAGTTCTCTGAGCCTTTAGCTGGGGTCACAGTTTTTACAAACCGGGACTCTCTATACAACCTTCTTTGCTCACCTCCAAAAGTGGGAATGGTGGCATAAGTCAGATCCAACTTGATAGAGCCACCTACCTTTGAACCCCAAGATTTGGATAAAAGCATTCCAAAACGAGGTATATTAGCCGCCACTATATCCATTACCACACTTTTCACTGGGATTTGAGCCAAGTTTACCACCAGATCCTTTATCATGCCTGTTAACCCTGCCGCCCGCACCTACCTACCAGTTAGCGAGAAAAGCCTTCAACCCCACAAGGTGTGGTTGGTGGCAGGGAACTCAGAGAAGGGGCTGTCACACTGATCCCAACTCTCTCCGTTTTAGCTATCTCCTAGGTTAGCTAAGAGGGGTGGTCCCTAATGGAAAGTTAAGCTAAAAGCAAAGATGTGAATTTCTAGGAGAATTTTTTAGAGTTAAAAAAGATTATTTATCTAAGATCTATAAGCAAACATAATATAAGCAATAGCCATTAACCATACGATAAGCATGAAACACATAGATGACCAGTGCCTTAAAACGTTGCTCTTTCAGAAATGAAAAGATTTTTATTTGTATTTCTTTTTATGCTCAGAATGAAAACAAATGCTTTTAAATGAAAGGAGAAAATTTGTTTTAACTTTTCAACATAGAAACTAAGCTAAGAGCTCGAGAAACTCCCTCTTCAATAAATTTTTTGGTGTCTAATGAGCTTGCTGGCTTGAACAACATGTGGGACCCTTGGTATCCTTGGAGGGGACTATTCCCGCCGAAGAAGTCCTCGCCCTCCAACAGAGCTGGCAACCTGTTCCTTGAAAACACAGAAAACACTTGCAAACGAGTTGTTAGTGCAAAAAGAGACTTGGCATATAGAGACCAAGTTGAGCTTGTCATTCAACCGAGAATGGACAAGCTACAACAAGTGTACAAAATATACCAAGCCCAGAAGAGATCTGAGATAGCTGCAAATCTCTCCTCCCTAGACAATAGTGCCTTCAGGCAAAATGAAAAACAACTAATTAGCAAATGAAAATCAAATGAATGTCAAACGATACAGGTATACCTCATGTACCAAAGCATGCACCACAAGAGAAGCTAGTAAACCCAAAGACTTTTATTTATTAATGTGAAAGCTGAGTACAAAATCCGGCAGAGTCTCTGCCAGCCCAATAGCTCGTTCTATGATATACAATAAGAGCCCAAGGCTCATATAAATAGGAAAATGGGAGACAATACCAAGGCAAATTCCAATGACAAGTGGCAATCAGGTGAAGATCCCAATGAAAAAATGAAATG
>APFE030243814.1:33629-107790 GCA_000404065.3 Pinus taeda
AGCCAAATTCCACGAAACTTTTTGTGTGATCTAGTATGGTAATATGCATCGACCCTAGACACTAAGATGTGTCAGGGGCTCAATCTTCAAACCGTCACCTCGGCTTTGGGGTGTGCACGAGTGAAAAAATCCAGAGAATTATCCGCCTTTGAAAAAGAAGGGAAAAGAAGGGATAATTAACCGAATAAAAAAAAACACTCCAAGGTGTACTCGTTCGCTGATCGAGTCCCACATCCTAGGCCTGTTACAAATTCAAGAAACATCATACTAGCATCACTTATTACAATTCCCCGCAGGGTGTGGGATCTGGGTACAAAGAAGAAATATGATGAGAAGATAGGAGAGTTAAAAAACTCTGTTGACTGATGACATCTGATGGTACAAGTGTCCTCTGGATCATCCTTGGGCATGGAGTCTTCGCATAATCATCAGGTGCTAATCCAGTAGTCAACAGGGCCCTCTCCAGTGCTCAGAAAATTCTGGGAAATTAATCTCGGCCTCTCCACCAAATACCCAGAATAACCCACGAAGGAATTGGCCAATGTTTGACTTCGGAAATTCGGCCCTATTTCCCCTAGCTCCTCCAGCTGCTAGCCGAATCGAGACCCTTGTTTGACCCCACAAATTTGCCCAGAAAATTTTGCCAAATTATTTCTGAGGTCCTTATCAAAAACCTTGAAAGGGTTTGTCTTATTTTTGATGCTCCAAAATTGACCCCAAATGCTTGGCCCTCCTCAACTCCCAAGTGAGTCTCCTCTAAGCACTACGCAGTCCCTACACTGCTACAACTTTCCCTACTGTTGTAACTCACGCTCCCTGCTGTTGTAACTCAGCCACCCTGTTGCTACTTTCCCTGCAATTGTAACTCGGCCCCTCTGTTGCTACTCTCTCTGTTGTTGTAACTCGGCCTCCTTGCTGCTGGTATGATTTGGGACTAATGTAATGTTCCTAAATAGGAATTCAAGTGATATAAAGCAAATAATCTGTGCAGCAAAATATAAGAACGAAATACACATTAAACACCCTTGGAAATGCTGCAAATAAGGAACTGTTGAGCCATTTTATTACTCCTTGAGGGCAAAATACAATGGATAACAGAATGGTGCACCTGGGCTTGTCTCAATGCACAAGCATGACCAAACCCAGGTGAGAAAATTGTTGATACGATGATTGCTCCAACTGTTGCACCTATTTGCACTGCGCTGCCCAAAAAATTGCCTTCCTGCTAGGTTCGAATGGCTGAAAAGTCCACTTCTTGTGCCGAGAAAATTATAAGCGTTTAACCACGAACTCCTTGGCTTAAACCCAGAAAAACCAACGAAGGAATTTGGCTAGTTTAGATTTCTGAAATTCAACCCCCTTGGACCCAACTTCAACTACAACTGCAAAACTCGGCCTGCTAGAATATGCCTGTAAATCCTCCAGGAAATGGCCCCAAAGAGCTAAGCTGACCCCTACTATCAATCCCCTGACTTCCCGGATGGGCTTCCTGCCTATGTCACCTACTCCTAAACTCCACAAAAATGATGGACTGGCCCCCTACATTGTCCCCAGGCCCAATAATTCAAACTGCTAGGATGTTGGCTCTGCTGGCTCCAAAACTCACAAGAATGGCTAGCCTAATGTTGCTCTCCCAATCCTCTAACTCTCCTGGCAAATGTTTGATCGATGATAGCTCCAACTCCACCTGTGTATTCTCCAGCTAGCCAGAAATATACACTCCCTGTTTGTGGCTGAATGTTAGTGCTATAAGACACTCCTGGATCTCCTAAAATGATTATGGAACTGCCTCCCTAGGGCGGGCACAGAAGGTCCAACGAAGGAAAGGTTGAATCTCCCGCTTGAGAGATTCATGGCTAAACAATTGGTTGACTCACCTAAACAACAGAGCGAACAGTAAAGTAATTTTGATTGCAAGATGTAAGAATGAATCCAAATGAGAGCTTCTTCCTCCTTTTAACCCCTTGGGCCTTCCTTGCCTCATGTGGGCCCCTCCATCCAGCTATTCAACTTCCCTCTAAGCCAATCGAATAGCCCAGTTCGAATTCACATGTGGGTGGCCCCCACATTCCACTAGCAACCATATAAAGTCAAATTTCCTCCTATGTCCCTAAGTCGAAAATATTGGATTCTCTTCCCTAGGCAAAATTGTGCAAAATTGTGTAGCAACACCCGATTACAAATGCATTTGAGAAGGGACATGACAATCCTCCCCTCCCAAATGTTGCTTGCCCTCAAGCAACCTCAAAGTTGGGTGCTCCAAAATATGCTCACCCTCCTAGGTGGCAACCTCATCTAGCAAGTTATTCCAACGCACCAAGTACTCCCTGACGGTCCTGCTCCTCAGTTTCCTTTCCCTTCTCTCCAAGATGGCCTCAAGGTCCAAAGCCAAGTGGCCCTCATCATCCAGTGGGGTAAATTTTCTGTTGTTGTCACCTGTTGTCCCAGCACATTTTTAACGCATGAGACATGAAATACATTGTGGATCCTGCTCCCTGGAGGCAGCTCTAGCTCATAGGCCACCTCCCCAACTCGTCTAATCACCTGTAGGGCCCATAGAAGCGGGTTGTAGCGTCTTGGCCCCTTTCTGATTCAGCGAGGACTGCCTGTAAGGCTGTAGCTGGACGTACACCAAGTCCCCCTCCTCGGAATGCCTCTCTGTTCTGTGCCGGTCTACGTACACCTTCTGTTGATTTTGGGTTGTCACCAAGTTATCCATGACATCCTTGAGGATGTCCTGGCTCTCTTGGACCCAATCTTTGGCCTTTAGGGCCCGACAGTCTCCAAAAATAATGTCAGCAAAAGATAATGCATCATATCCATATAAAGCACAGAAATGAGTCATACCAATGGACATGTGTTGGGTGATGTTGTAGGTACTCGCCCAGATGCAACCACCAAATCCAAGCCCTCTGTTGACCAGTCACGTAGTTCCTCAAGTACCCCTCCAGCCATTAATTAACCCTCTCGGTCTGGCCATCTGTCTGAGGATGGTAGCTGGTGCTAGGAGTGAGCTTGGTCCCGACCAATCATAAAAGTTCTTGCCAAAAGCCTCCCATGAACCTGTGCAGTCGTGTATCTAGTGGGGATGACGAAAAAGTGGGCATATTTGGTCACCCTGTTGACCACTACGTAGATGCAGTCCTTCCCCTGCACTATGGGGAGCCCTGTGATGAAATCCAAGAGATACTTTCCCATTTCCCCTCGAGGATGGGAAGTGGTTGTAGCAATCCTGCAGGGTGGATCAGCTCCCCCTTGTTCCTGTGACATGCCTCATACTCATGTATGTGCTTTAGCACGTCCCCCTTGAGGCCCTTCCACGTGAATCTCTCCCTAACTGCCATATATGTTTTCCGGAACCCCTGGTGCCCGAATAATGGTGAGTCATGTGTTGCATAGAGCACCCTCTCTCTTAACTGCGAGTTGGGTGCTAGGAAAATGCGCCCCTTGTAATAGATGACCTCATCCATCACTCGGTAACGCTCATCTGCATGGGTGCCCTCCAAGACCTCGCATGCCCTCCTATCCTTGGAGTACTCCACCAATAGTTGAGCCTTCCAATCATGGTAGATGCTCATGAGGGATAAACCAGCTAGTCTCCGAGATAGAGCATCGGCCACCACATTGTGCTTTCCCCGCACATACTCTATGTCGAAGTCATAGGCCTGCACCTTGCTAACCCATCTCTGTCGCCTATCATTGAGGCCCTGCTACCCCATGAAGTGACGAAGACTGTTGTGATCAGTCTTCACTCGAAACCTATTGTCCACCAAGTATTGTCGAAATTTGGCCAATGCATGCTTAATGGCCAACATCTCTTTGTCATATATGGAATATGACAACTCATGTGGTAGGAGCTTCTGCCTCTCGAAAGCAATGGGATGCCCATCCTGTGACAGAACTGCTCCAACTCCCACCCTAGATGAATCACACTCCACGGTGAAGGGCTAGGAAAAATCTGGAAGTGCCAAGACCAAGCAACTGCTCATCACCTCCTTGAGGTGATCAAAAGCAACCTGTGCTCCATCAATCGATGCGAAAACCCCTCTCTTGGTCAAATTGATCAAGGGTGTTGCCAGCTGTGAGAACCCCTTGAAAAAATTCCTATAGTAGGAGCAAATGCCTAAGAAACCCCTCAACGCAGTCACATCTCGAGGTACCAGCCAATCCTGGATGGCCCGTGTCTTCTCCTCATGGACCTTCACCCCATCAACACCAATGATATGCCCCAGGTAAAGCATCTTTGTCAAGCCAAACTTGCATTTGGATAGCTTGGCATAAAACTCTTGCTCCTCCAAGATGCCAGTACCTCCTCCAAGTGCTGGAGATGCTCCTCCCATGTCCGACTGTAAATCAAAATGTCATCGAAGAATACCAGCACAAACCTTCTCAACTATCCCCGGGAGACATGGTTCATGCATGATTAGAAAGTGGTCTGAGCATTGGTCAACCCAAATGGCATGACTAGGAACTCGAAGTGTGCATAGTGGCACCGAAAAGTTGTCTTAGGGATATCCTGATCCCTCACCCTGATCTGGTGGTACCATGAACGCAGATCGATCTTAGAGAAGTACTTGGCTCCTCTAAGCTCATCCATCAGCTCATCTATGCATGGAATGGGGTATCGGTTCTTCAATGTCTTCTAGTTGAGGGCCCAATAGTCAATGCACATACGAAGGGTTCCATCCATCTTCTTCACGAGTACTATTGAAGAAGCAAAGGGACTAGAACTTGGCCTGATATGGCCCAATGCTAACAGCTCCTAAATGGCCTTCTCTATCTCATCCTTATAGGCCTTGGGATGCCTATAAGGGGTGGTGATCACTGCCTGCACAACTGGCTCCAACTCAATAGTGTGTTCAAATCCCCTGTCTGGTGGCTGCCCTGGTGGAATGTCCCCAAACACAACTACGTATCTGTCTAGCAAAGCCTGTATGTCTGGTGGTGGTGGTTGGGCCTGTCCCCCAACCTCTGAAATCCTCAGCTCTACTAAGCAAGGACTCCCCCAGATGGGGCAAGGGATGCCCCCCTGTGGAGGTGGTGGTGATGGCCCTCTATCTTTCAGACTCTCACCATCTCCCACACCACACTCCTGCTCCACCTCGTCCTCCTGGTCACTGTCAAAAAAAAACTCAATATAGTGTGCTCTACAAACAGCGCACCGATGCCCTGGTGCCCAGGGCTCCCTGCAGGTGAAGCACAACTTCCTCCTCCTAAGGTCCTTTCGTGTCTCATCATCTAGCTGCCCCTGCCCCTGTGTGGTCCTCTAAGGTGGAGGTCTAGTCTCATGCCCCTTGTGTGGAAAATGGTTCCATGCAGGAAAAGGCGCTCTAGTCTTGGGGATAGCCCCCTTGTAGATCTTTGGTGCATAAAACTACTTCCTGCAACAGGGAGGGTCTGTGTGACTTCACCAGTCCACGCAGTCGCTCAAGTAAGCCCTCAATGAAGGTGTACACCCTCCTAGCCTCTCATAGATCCGAAACCATCACTGATACTCGCGGAAACCCTGAGATGTACTGCTTCGGGTTGCCTGTTTGGCGCAGTTGAGTTTGCTCTTTGAAATGGGCATCTACATCTCTCTGGTCAAAACGCTCCACCACCCTCCTGGTGAAGTTCTCATAAGAAGCCACATTGGCATGCCCTAGGGTGCCCAAGCCATGAAACTACCAGTCATGGGCTTCCCCCTCCATGTGCAGCGTGGCCATCTTGATGGCATCCTGTTCTGTCATCCGGTTGAGTTGGAAGCAGGTGTCCATCTTCTCAACCCAAGCCCTAGCAGTGCACTTGGAAGTGGCATCAAAATAGGGAAATACATCCTCCCTATGGTCCTTTGCAGCTCATAGTTTTGGGTTCCCTGTCCTCCATAACCCTTGTTCTTCTCACTCTGCTTGAGCTTGCAGAAATCTCTAAAAGAGAGTGCTTCCCTAAAGTCTACATCCATAGACTGCCACTCTCTAAAATAGTCTCCCATCTGAATGGGGTCTTCACCCCTTGCAAGTTCGATTTGTGCCACTGGTACAAAAGAAGGCAATGTGGCACGAGTTGGCCCACTAGCTAATGGGTGATGCACTGCTGGTGAGGGATAATCGGAAGGTTGAGAGGCTCCAGAAGTTTCCCCAAACAGAAACCCTCCAGGAGTGGTCCTCTCCCTGTTCTGCAGCTTTATCTCTTCCAGCGTATCTTTCTAACCCTTGGCTAAGTCATTTAGGGCTCTCAGGAGGTTGTCGAAATCCATCTCTTCCGTGGTCTTGGATTCCACCATGTCCTATTCTTCTACCATTGCTTTCCCTCTGTCCTCCATGTCTAGAGTAATCCCCAGCGCTCTTTCTTTGCTTCGATACCTCTACCTTCGATATGTGATGTTTTGTTGGTCCCCTTCTCTCATCGAAGACAATCCCCACATCTGAGCCAAGAACTAAGTTCTGATACCACTGTAGTGTTCCTAAATAGGAATTCAAGTGATAAAAGGCAAATAATCCGTGCAGCAAAATATAAAAACGAAACACATTAAATACCCATGGAAATGCTGCAAATAAGGAACTTCTGAGCCATTTTATTACTCCTTGAGCAAAAAATACAATGGATAATAGAATGGTGCACCTGTGTTTGTCTCAATGGACAAGCATGACCAAACCTAGGTTTGAAAAAGGTTGATACGATGAGTGCTCCAATCGTTGCACCAATTTGCACTGCGCTACCTAGAAAACTACCTTCCTGCAAGGTTCGAATTGCTGAAAAGTCCACTTCCTGTGCCCAAAAAATTATAAGCTTTTAACCCCAGACTCCTTGGCCTAAACCTAGAAAAACCCGCGAAGGAATCTGGTTGGTCTAGACTTCTAAAATCCAACCCCCTTGGAGCCCAACTTCAACTGCAACTGCAAAACTCAGTCTGCTGGAATCTGCGTGTAAATCCTCTTGAAAATGGCCCCAAAGAGTTGGGTTGACCCCTACTATCAATCCCCTGACTTCCCGGATGAAGCTTCCAGCCTATGGCACCTGCTCCTAAGCTCCACGAAAATGTTGGACTGGCCCTCTACGTTGTCCCTAGGCCCAGTAATTAGAATTGTTGGGATGTTGGCTCTGTTGGCTCCAAAACTCACAAGAATGGATGGCCTAATGCTGCTCTCCCAATCTTCTAACTCTCCTGGCAAATGTCTGACCAATGATAGCTCCAACTCCACCTGCATATTCTCTAGCTAGCCAGAAATATGCACTCTATGTTTGTGGTTGAATGATAGTGCTATAACACACTCCCGAATCTCCTGAAAAGATTATGCAACTACCTCCCTAAGGCAGGGACGGAAGGTTCCCCAAAGGAAAGGTTGAATCTCACGCTTGAGTGTAATGTCCCAAATGAGAAGAATTTGGAACAAGATTTCACATAAAATTTATCATACATTTAACAAAAGATTGCGATGTAAAAATAAGCAAATAAAACACTAGAATCTCATAACACAATGAACAGGAAATTCTCAGCTTTATTATATTAGAAGAACTAGGGTTTACATGCAAATACAACCTATATCACTAAGATAAATGGCCTCAAACAGATCTACAATAATGCCGCAATCAGTCTCCAAAACAAACTAAAAAACCAATACATTGCAACTTGTGAACCCTGAATGTATTCACCAAGGGATCGATGGTTGCTCACCCACTCTCACTGAATCACCCGAGGGTTTCCGTACTGGGGCTACTACCGGAGTAGAGAACCAAGTTCTCAACCTCTCATACAAGAAACAATATCAAAACCAAGATCCAAGATGTCTCCAAATGTCCTCCTCTTCTTTTATAGATCTGTTGGATAGATCTCCAAGCCTCTAGATGCATCTTATTTTATTATTTTATTATTATTCTAGAAGCTCCTCCATTGACTTTATCAAGTGACCTTTTAATTTTATTTCATTTCACTTAAGTCACTTTTGGCCCCTTTTCCCCAATTAATTATTTTTACTTCTTTAAATGACTAATATAAGTCATTTTTAATTAAAGAAAATGGAAAATCGCCCACCATACTCTCTTCGGGTACTAGAAGTCACTTCTCAATATCCCATCATGTAGATCTTCTTTTTTCGGTTCCAAAGAGCTATTACACTGAGGTGTTCCATCAATTAATCTCTCCAAAATGCCACCTCGAACATAATTAATTAAGTTAGGCTCCATAATAATGCTAATTTTTTAAAGTTGTCGAAATGCGACGGAACAAAAGGAAAACTATGCAGATGATGAAATATGCCAAGCTTTGCCATCAGATCCCATGAAAACTCTCAAAACTCCATCAGGACCCCTGATGACATAAACTTGCTCCACTGACCTGGCCATCACCTGCCCTGGAAATCCACTCTGGCTGTACAGTGGAGGAAAATACAAGTGGGGACATTACATTGAGATATTTGTGGCTAAACAGCCGGTTGACTCAGCTAAATAGCAGAGCGAACAGTCAAGTAATTTTGGTTGCAAGATGTAAGAATGAATCCAAATGAGAGCTTCTTCCTCCTTTTAAACCCTTGGGCCTTCCTTGCCTCATGTGGGCCCTTCCATCCAACTCTTCGATTTCCCTCTAAGCCATTTGAAGGCCCAATTTGAATTCACATGTGAGTGGCCCCCACATTCCACTAGCAGCCAAATAAAGTCGAATTTCCTCCTAAGTCCCTGAGTCGAAAATGTTGGGTTCTCTTCCTTAGCCAAAATTGTGCAAAATTGTGTAGCAATACCCTGTTACAAATGCATTTGAGGAGGGACATGACAACTAAGTCGAACTCCCTCCTTGGGTTGGCACTCGAAGTCCACCAAAGCAAAGGTTCAAATCTTCGCTCAAAGACACTCGTGTGCTAAACAGCACTTGCAGACTTGGCTTCCGTTCAAGTGTGCTATCTCAAAGACAAGTTTCATAATAGATGAATAAATCACCAAAATGAGTGTCGCTTGCTCTATTTATCAAAGAGCCTCCAAGATGCCCATGTGGGCCCAACTCAACTTTTCTCCCACCAACTTTGCTCCAATAGAGCGTACTCCACATGTGGGTCGTAATTCTCCATGGCGTGGCCCCCACGCTCCACTAGAGCCTCAATATTTCCCTTCCTTCCTAATGTTTGGTCCCCCACTTAATCCCAAAATTCATGTGGGACCTCTAAACCCACATCTCCTAAGTGCAAACACGAAATAAGACAAAATTGGGCAAGATTGATATTTCCCTTAGCAATATTGCTAAGCAAGAATATCATAGTTTCGAGCATCCAGATTGTACTCAGAATTTCAATACTGCATATAATGATAAAACCCTCATCTATTGCAACGGTTTTTCGGCATTGGGTCTTTCTGGGACATTTGTCCAAAAATAATTGTATCAAATTTGTATGTGCACTAACATTTTCTCAGCTTCCAATGTTTTATTTTCCTCATCTTTTTTATTTGTGAAAAATTACAATGTGATTTATTCGTTGTTTGTCATTGCAAATAAATTGCATATATAATCAGTTAGAAGAATAAATTTCCAACCACTACAATTTAAGGAAAATTTCACATACTAGTGTCATGTCCATTGGGATAGTCGAATGAAATATCAACTGCTACAGGCCATTACTGTGAGGTTAAGAGTGAACGTAGCCCAGATCATGAACCTATAATCAGTCATTTCTTGTTTTCCATAGATGTAGAAAATAACTTGTGAATACCCAAATCAAAAAGACATCACAAACATGTAAGAAATTGTGTTTTTTTGGTGGATATGGAAAGACATAACTAGCTTGAATCAACAAGAAAGACGTGAATAAATTCCAGCAACAAAATACAAAGTTCAGAGGGGTGTAATGTTCCAAACTTAAATAAATAGTGATATGCGCAAACATTCTAAACAATCAACAAATGCTCATAAAAACTCTGGAATTAAGAACCAGCTGATCCATTTTATTAATGAATGGAGCAAGTACAATAGTATGGAGGAATGCACCTGGGCTTGCCTCAATGGCAAGCATGACAGAACCCAGGTGATAATACAATGATCTCAAATGTTGGAAATGACTGCTCCTCTAATGCTCTGCGTTGCCTAGAAAAATTCACTATAGCCTGGAAAGGGACTGCAAGAAACTCCTCCGATGCTCAGAAAATGATGAAAATTCAGCCACAAACTCCTTGGCCAAAACCCACAAAAACCCAGAAATAGTTTGGCCCGATTTGAACATCCCAAAATCGACCCCCAAAGGTGCTATTCAATCTCCAGTTATTCTGCATTGTCTATTGCAAAGATACAGCTTAAAACCCCACCTTTGGTGCTTAGAAAATTATGAAACTTTATATTTGAGATCCTTGTCAAAAACCCAAAAAGGATTTTTGTTGGTTTAGACTTCTGAAATTCAACCCCCTTGGAGCCTAACCTCAACTGCAACTGCAAAACTCGGCCTGCTGGAAACTGCCTGTAAATCCTCTTGGAAATGCCCCCAAAGTGTTGGTCTGACCCTTTCTATCCAATCCCTGACTTCCCGGGTGAGCTCTTGGCCTAAGGCACCTGCTCCTAAGCTCCACGAAAAACTACTGAGTGGCCTCTGCGTTGTCCCCTAGCCCAACAATTCAAACTGTTGGAATGTTGACTCTGTTGGCTGTAAAACTCAACAAGAATGACGGTCTATTGCTGCTATCTCAGCTCTCTAACTCCCCGACAAACAATCTGATCCCTATTGGCCTCTATCTCCCTCTGTGTATTCTTTGGTTTCCCAAAAATACACTCTCTGCTATGCGTTGGTTGGTGATGCTATGTCACTGCCCCAGAACTCCTGAAATCCTTGTAGAGTTGCCTCTCTTGGGCGAGCACAGATGGTCCCCCTAGGTAGAGGCTGAATCTCCCGCTTGAGAGATTCGCGGCTAAACAGTCGCTTGACTCAGCTAAACAGAAGAGTCAACAATCAAGTGATTTTGTTTGCAAGATGTACGAATGAATCCCAAAATGAGAGTTGCTCCCTCCTTATAACTCCTTGGGCCTCTCTTGCCTCATGTGGGCCCCTCCATCCACCTATTCAACTTTCCCTCCAAGCTATGCGAATGGGCCAATTCGAATTCCCATGTGGGTGGCCCCCACATTCCACTAGCAACCAATTAAGTCGAATTACCTCCTAAATCCCTAAGTCGAAAAGGATGGGTTCTCTTCCTTGGCCAAAATCGTGCAAAATTGTGTAGCAGCACCTTGTTACAAATGTGTTTGAGAAGGGACATGACAAGGGGAATGAACCACACATTTGCTTTTCTAAATAAAGGAACAATATTCTTGATGAGGAATTATGCTACCTTTATTACATCATCCCTCCAACATGTTTGATGTAAAGTATTTTCAGCCTTAATATTCAGCAATAAAGCCCAAGAAAATATACCTCAATGATTAAAGAAGCTCCAACCTTCATGTATTCAATATGTCCAACAAAATCTCAATAAGGGAGACCTCCCCAAATCCAATCATACATCAAATGGAGAGAGCAAAGCCTTATATATGATTGAACTCTATCTTCTCGACAAAAAAAACCTTCTCAACAACTTCCCTACTAAAAGAAGCAATAGGCTGATGAGATTGACTTTCTTATCAAAGAGGAAACAACAAATATGCTAGATACATCCTTATCTCTGAGGAGAACAATATAATAATGCAACGAACCACTATGACATGTCAATAAGTAACATAGTGAATTGATTATGCTAAATAACTCCTCCCAAGGTAGTTGACCATGTCGTCAAGCTCCAACAACCTCCAAAATGCATAAATTTGTATACAAAGGGACCTCCACAATAAGTCTCTCTAATAAGAGTAATAAACATGCAATACAACCCCTCAATAAGTGAGACTCCTCTATCATCAAATAGATCTAGTGACCAAGTCATGCAATAAAAAAGGAACAACTCTCTCCATAATGTATGCATGCCTGTGTCTTAACATTTGTGCACCAAAGTGGTAAAACTCATGAACCTATAAGTAATCCCTCTCATGAAAACAGGTATCAACCTTATATAATAATTAAGATCAAACTCCACAAGAGATAAAAGATGATGGCCCAGTGACTAACCCACCAAGATGCGAACTCTACTCAACATAATAAAGTGCCACACATCCTCCATAATGCTTGTGGAAGAGATCAAGTGTTGTTGAAGGGGATGGATCCATCATGTGAACAACTCCATAATGTGTAAGACTACCATTAGTTGTGTGGATCCGTGAAAGTGGTAAGTCAAGCATTAATCACACGATCCACCATATTGATGAACAGAGAGAGACTGCTCCATATAATACGTAAGTTGTGTTAAATTTTCCAATACCAAATCTGAATTAAATCCCTAGCAATTTATTTTATGTCCGGAACCATTATTCACCCCAATGAATTATTTTCTAAAAAATAGTTGAACAAAAATACATAGGTATTTTAATTTATAAAATATTTGCATCAGAAACAAAAGTGGAAAACCAATCACAAACACAGCAAAAAAATTTTACCCTCCAATATATCCTTCATTAAATTGCTCAAGAAAATAAGGGCTCCCTTAATAAGGAAAATGGCCCTCATAGAAATACAGAGATTACACAGTGAAATGGAACCTAGAAATCTCGGCCCCCTAGAATTTTGGCCCTCTAAAAACTTGGCCTCCTAGGAATATTCAACCCCTGGAAAATTCAACTTCTCTGGCATATGCCTCCTTTCTCCTAGCCCTATATGACCTATGCACTAGAAGAATAACTCTCCCTTCACCTAGGTCGTATGCCCCCCTACACAACCTTCTAAGTTGAGTATCGACTTGCCTACAAATTTGGCCTCCTCTCTCCAATATCTTGGCCCCTTCAAAATTCTCTCACCAGAATTTCCTTGTCGCACATTTTCCTTCTCTTTACCCTTGAGTTTCTCACTCCATTTGAGAAAATCACTCTCTCAATGATTCGATATGTTTTTCTCCCCCCACTTGGACTCTCTCTTATAATTATCATTGAGCCAAAACCCTAACCCTCAATCTCCAAAGTGATGAATGGCTAGGATTAAATCCTAACCCATTTAGATCAATGGTAGATATTAGATTTAATTCAGTAAAGTGAATAAATCGCTTTTCCTTGGAAAACTTTAGGCCAATCACCAACATTAATTAATTAATCAATTTGCTTTTCCTAAGTTAAACTTAGGAAAGTAATCATAAAAGTCACTTACTCAACATGAGCAAGTACCTAGAGAGTCTTGGACCATACTTGCATGCTTGACACCTAGACTATGCAGATTTACCTATTTGTTGCTATACCATCAACACTCCCTCCCAGCAAGGAAGATACTTTGCACCACCCCCAGCTTATCCCTATAGAAGACAAACTTCCCCTTCACTAAATACTTGGTGAGAATGTTTGTAACCTACTTATTTATGGAGATATACTGGAGCTTCACAGCTCCCCTCTAGACCCTGTCTCTAATGAAGTGATACCCAATATGCTTGGACTTGTCATGAAACACAACTCTGATTATTGCAATGAACCACTACGGGACCCAACTCGAAACCAAATAACCCTCTAAGCACCTTGTGCATCCAAATGACATCACAACTTGCCAAACTTGTTTCCATGTACTCGGCCTTCGTAGAACTAAGTGCCACGGAAGACATCTTCCTGCTAAACTATGAGATCATTGTTGACCCCAAGCTAAAGCCTGAAACAACACCTTGACGTGCTCTTCCTGTCCACTACACTACCATCCCAATCTAAGTCATTATAGTCGTGCAACTGCATTACAACACTCCTAACATACCTCAACCCATACTCCATTGTACCTCATAGGTACCCGAGCACATGCTTCAATGCAACCCAAGGCACCCTCTTCGGCCCCACCATTAACTAGCTCATAGTATTCACAACAAAGCATATATTTGGCCTATTGTTGACTAGATACATCAAAGAACCAATCATTTGCTTGTACAAAGAGGAATCCACCAATTTTGACTCAAAAGCATTCAACTTCTTCAAGTTGGTAATCATGGATGTAGACATAGGCAACCATTCCACCAGCCCAAATCTCCTCAAGATATCAACTACATATTTTTCCTATCCTAGGGAAATTTCACTTAGCTGTTACCACACCTCCAATCCAAAAAATAGTGCATCATGTCAATGTCTCTAAAGCAAGATCTCGCTTGCACATCTCTATGTTCTTATCTAACCCCATGAGAAAGAGGTCATCCACATAAAGAACCAAGATGAGTGGATCATTACCAACCAGTACATAGCAACTTGGGATCTACCTCACTTTTGGTGAAGCCCATGCCTAGCAAATACCCATCAATCCTAAAGTACCATGCCCTCGGAGACTACATGAGTCCATATAGTTCCTTCTTCAACTTGCATACATGAGAATCTCTCCCATACACCTCAAAGCCTCGAGGTTGCTCAATGTACACCCCTCCTAAATCACTTCATTGAGGAAGGTTGTCTTCGCATCCATCTGATGTATCCTCCACCCCATCTTTGAAGTAATAGATATAACAACCCTGATAGAAGTATACTTGGCGAAGGGAGTGAATGTCTTGTCATAATCCACTCCCTCCTTCTAGGAAAACACTCTAGCCACAAACCTTGTACTTTCTAATACTTTCCACTGCAACATGCTTGATCTCGTAAATCCATCTGGATCTAACCATTGATTTCCCCTATGGTTTCGACACATCTCAACATAATGTCCTACAAGTCATTCCTCATGATCGAGGCATACTACTCTACCATGGCATCCCTCCAAACTGCTAGTTTGTAGCCTCCTCAAAATTGGAAGGCTAAGGAATCACTGATGTCACTCATAAGTGCCATATAACTGGAAAACTTATGTGGTAGTCTACTCTCCTTGAAAGTCCTCCTATGAGCCTCCCCATGCTCCTAAGCATCTCTCAATGTCTACTCAAGCCAACTCGTCCTCCTCCTAACATAACTAGAAGGAACCTCCAACTCCTCCTAATCTAAAGACTGAGTCACAACTGCTAGTGGTGTTGGTCTCTGCTCAATCTTTGGAGCCCCCTGCTCTTTATCCTCTGCCACTGTTGGAAGGGGTTCATGGGACTTCCTAAAGGCTCAGCTCTCCTCGAACTTGATACTCCTACTCACCATAGTCTTCCCCTACGATGGATGTACAGTGTACACTTTGTATGCCTTTGAGGTTTCATTGTAACCCACAAAGATGCCCTACTATGCTAACGGCTCCAACTTTCTCCTCTTCTCTAAAGGTACATGGATATAAACCGAAGACCTGAAGATGCAGAAATCTTATCTTATATAACAGCCCTCAACTCTCTACTTGTGTTATGACTTAAAGGTTGTGGTTATGAGCCTTGTACTCGATTTTCTTGACGTAGAAATTCACATATCATATAGTGGAAAAAAGCATGACTTACTTCCAAAGACTGCTCTTGTATCTGCCTAATTTGACCAGCAATAGAGTATGGTGTCCAAACCTAGTTATTTGGGTTATAGCATTAAGAGAATTACATAAAAAAGTTGTGAGGCATAACTAGACATCCACAGGGTTGTACAGTAATAGTCTATTGAAGACATATTCAATAATCTTTTCATATCCAAACATCAGTCCTGTCCCTCTGTTTGTATGCTGGTTTTTAAGGCCCTATTCTCGAGCTTCAAACTCTATGTATCGAGCTTCCAAATACACACTCATATTGTACTTGAATGAGCCATAATTGCAGCCCTAAAGTTTATCATTCAAACCTGCAAGCACATACATTTATGAGAGTGGTCTCAAAGGGTTTAGGGGTTGAAGCAAAAATAAACTTTATTGGCCATAATAGATTGAACAATTTCCAGCTTTATGAGAACAAAGTGCTATTCTCACATACAAACAGAGAATTCATCTTTCACTCAGTGTTGGGCATCCAGAATGTCATACTAGAGCAACAATTTAGCAGGGAAGCCCCCCTAGACGTGATCTATTGTTACAAAGATAATGAATATTAATAATCAATAACTAATAATTAATAAAACAATCAACGTTTAATGAAAAGTCATAGCTCACACCTATTCATTCTCATGACCCAGCTATGCCTATAAAGGTATACCATCATGTGATCAATGTATATATATATATATATATATATATATATATATATATATTATATATATAAGCAAGCAATTATGCTCTCTGCTTGCAACAATGGTATTAGAGCCACTAAAATATGGACTGACCACAAGTTCTTGCCATACCTGTGTCCATATTGCACGATTTCTGTCCGTGCATTCTGTCATCTTGTAGCTGTTGTACAAATTCTGTCTGTGCACTCTGCTGCCACTGTTGTAGGCATTGCACAAAATTTCATGCCCATAACACTGTTGTCCATCTTTCATCCATATGTCTCATCGACCATTAGATTGTTTTTGCATCACCAGACCAACCAACTCCATACCACCATACAATCTATTAAAAAAATGGTTTAATTTTATTTGGATTTTTAGAGGGACAAGTTAAAAGGTCACACCCTTTTGCCTTTTTCACCTTTAGACAAGTTATATTTAAAAAAAAAAACAAAAAAATCTAATTCTTTATTGATATATATATATAGATAAGAAAGGGGCACTCAAAAAAATATATTATATAAAGGTAACTTTTTATAAATTAAATTTATATAACTTTATAGAGTGAAAAAAAAATGGAATAAAGAAAAATAACAAAAAAGTACTTGCAGATGTTAACCGATATGGAGATGAGGTCAATAGCATAAGACATCATCTTGGTAACGTTGAGAAAGCGCAGAAAGAGTTAGGAGGAGTCAGGACAAAAAGAGTTGGAAGAAGGACAAAAACTATTAATAGATAAAATTAATAGACTAATAGAAAAAAAAAAGGCACAACTGATAATTTGAGTGTGGAATCCGAGAATTGTTGGTGAACAGCAATAAGAATGAGAAATGACAACAAAGATGAAATGATGAAGATACTTAACTACCATGGTGAAAGAATTGACCAACTAACCAAAAGGGTAGATGCATTATTTGTAGAACCTTGGCCTACCAAAAACAAACACCAAGTCATGAATCACAAAATACAAATGATCAAGGACATCAAGAAACACCCGATAGAATTTTTCTAGGTAGTAAGTATCACATAAAAGTTTCAAATAGGGTGTTGGAAATACTGAGAGGGGGGTGAACCAGTGTTTCTCTTCAATTAGTTAATTTTAACTTCATAGAGCATTAACTATCATTAACAACAAATAAGCATAAACCAACATCACATTAACTGTAAACAACACCATTAACAATGCATGATGATGAAGACAGTAGACACAAGATTTTTTGGTGGAAACCCTTCCGGGAGAAAAACCATCAAACGCTTCTTAATATTTATCTTCAATAATTTACATCAATTAGGAAGCTCCAACTTCCAAGATTTTCAGCTCCAACGCCCTCGTTTACAAACTCCAACTTGAAGGATGCTCCATCACCCTATTTACCAGATATGAACCCTAGTGCAGCATACACCAATATCAATCATGTTTTGATGACAAACATTAGCAATACAAACCCTAAGTAGCAATTATGCTTCAATACACTAACTGCATAATGTAAACTCTAAAAAACAATGCCCCCATCATCAATGTATCACACATGCATCACCTGATCAACCTATGCTCCTTGCAGCAACTGTCTCTCTACTTCAAAACTAATTGTCAACAACAACTATATATTACCAATTCAGAGTTTTATAGGTTCAACTAAGAGACATCTAGCAATATCTGCAGTAGGAGCGATATATATATATAGATGTATGTATGCGCCTGTGTGTGCGTGTGTGTGCACGCGCATGTGTGTGTGCGCGCGCATGTGTGTGTGTGCGCGCGTGTGTGTGTGCGCGCACGCGCATGTGTGTGCATTCAGTATCAAATCAATACTCTTGTTGCAAATGTTGGATCAACCAGGCTCAAACATCAAACCCTAGCATACACATATCTGCATTTTTCTCACAAGCTCTGTCCTCATACATACTCACTAGGCTCTAGTCTCTGTAGGAGCTACAAAACATTGCCTTAGAAACCTTTACACATGCTTGGTCTAAAAACCCACACACAGTTGTACAATGACAGATACATGCCCAACGATATACTCAACAATCAAACTTCTTCAATTGTTGTAAAATGATAATGAAGCCCTTTCTACTAATACAAACAAACTGCTTGAAAAACAAAACCCCACACAATGGGTTGCGAATATAGATTTTTGAAATTTGTGCAACTGTAATATTCTTGAAGGAAATTTTGAATGATAAGCAAAGCAAACATGGCAAAAACACACACACAAATTCACACCACATTAAACACCCCAAAAATGCCATAAATTGCGGTGAGCTGAGCCATTTTATTATTATAAATGTTGGGTACATGATAAGATCGGAACACCTAGGGTTGCCCAAGGCAAGCTAACACTGCCCAGGTGATGAAATCAGCTCGGACACAATTGTAGTTGTCCCCAACAAATCTCTGTGTTGCCCCTTGGAAATATGCACTGCTAGCTACAAACAATGGCTTCTAGGGCCTCCTCCAGTGCGCAGAAAATTCCAGGAAATTGGCCTCGGGTCTCCTCCAATAACCCACAAAAACCCACAAAGGAATTAGCCAAATGTTGACCTTGGAATTTCAGCCCAATTTACCCTAGCCCCTCCAGCTGTTGGGTATTTCAACCCACTTGTAAATGATGGTGCTAAATGCCCCCAAAATGGCTAAGATATTAATGATTCTCCTCCTGGAACTCCTCCACAAAGCTCAGCCCCAAATTCCTCTTCTTCCTTGTGTCCCCCGTGTGGCGAAAAATAGAACTGCGTAGGCCCTACCCAGTCTCTGCTAAACCCACACTGCAATGCTCCTGGATCGATCTAAAAATGATGGAAACCCCCTCCTAGCGCTGGCACTCAAGGTCAACCGAAGCAAGGGTGAGATTCTCACCTGAAAATATCTTATGCTCCGTTGTCGTACAGAATGTCTATGCAGCGCGACAACGACTCAAATCGGGGGTTGTCACCCTGATCCCCAATCTCTCCGTTTAAGTTGTCTCCCTGCAGCAGGCTAAGGGGGGTAGCCCCTATGAAAATGGAATGAAGGAGAACTAGTTGGAAACCAGCCAATTCGGAAGACACAGTGAAGCGACCAAGTACTTTATTTAGATTTAGCAAGATTTATAGGATTTGATTAGATTTTAAGCAATTGATAACGGTGCCTTATGGAGTCAACTATCTTGCTAAGAAATTTAAGACCAAGTAATTGATTTGCAACTAGTGCTTGGATGAATGACTATCTTATATGAAGTGCAGATCCTAAACCTAATATGAGATGCAAGAATTTTGGCTAATTTTAGTTAAATGACTATCTAAGTTTTAACCCTTCGATCCTTTCTATATTGAGCTTGATTTCTTAGTAATTGGTAAAAAGAAGATAAGGCGAAGCACACTAAGGTGTGATTAACGATACCTCTCCTGAAAATCTAACATACCCGGTGCCTCCAGCGCTGCAGAGGGTTGTGACTCTGACGACTCACCATTTTAAGTACTATTAAAAGCAGGCTTCTCAAGCAAAGATGGATGGATACCTATCTCTCTATCGACCACGCTTATGCTTGGAAGTAGATTTTATTTATGCAAAACTAACTTATATGCAAATGCACCAGATGATGAGAAAAAGTTAGACCCAAGGATTAGAAACACTTGTGTCGCAAAAGCAATTAATCACTAAAATAAAATGTTCGCTTTATTGGATGAAGACTTAAAAATAAACCCTTGAAAGTATTACAATTAAACCACATGCTTATTTCAAATCTTTTTGATACAATTATAGCTCAAAGAGAACAAAAATTTATTTGCAATCAATGTCAACAGATGCTCAAAAAATACTCAGTTTATGAAACAAAAGATATATATTTTATCACAATTCCATGACAGAGTACTTAATTTTCAGAAATTAGTTTCTAGGACAGCAGTAAGAAAAACTTCATGACAGCAGCGATATGACAATGAAAACAGTAAGCTATCAATGATATCTTTATGCCAAAAATTTACCGAAAAGTTCTCAAACTTGCCCACATGAACTATAAAAAGAATTCAGCCTGTTATGATGTGATTTCCATAATTATATCAGATCTGATATACTTATTGCAGTCAGCAATTAAAACATGAAATAAGCCTAATGATAAATGCCCAATTCAAGAAATTAATTCCTTGATGTATTTAGACCACTTAGGCGCTGATTTTAGGCTAACCTGCATGAAATTTTGTCATTGTTATATTTCAGACTTCAGAAACAGAATTATTCACAGATAACAGTCACCCAAAATGTAGATCTAGGCCAAATTTTTGGTACACATCAAACATAAATAACTTATTAATGTATTAAGCAAATTTTTTTAGTTAATTTCAAACCACTTAGATGTGTTTTTCACCATTATTAGAAATGTATAGGACTGTTGTAGCAAACAGTGAGGAAAAAGATGGTTTAGAGATCAAACCCTTAGGCCCTAGGCCTTGAAGATCACTTGCCCAAGTTGCCCAAAAAAATTCAATACCTGATACACAATTTTTTACCAAAATTTTTTGCAAAACCCACCAATGATCAGCTTCAGAAAATTAAATATTCAAATCATAAATGGAGCAAGGGGAATCTAGGGCCAATGAAAGCTAGCACTAGGCCCAATAGAACTAGCATTGGGCTAGGAGAAGGCAGATCTAGGCTTAGGAGCCCCAAAACTTGTAACCCTTGTTCTAAAAAAATTATTTTGCTTCAGATCTTTAGATTTATTGCAAAATCTTTAATGGTTGGCCCTGCAAAAATATTTGGTACAAGATATTACCCTCCAGGGGTAGATCTGTCTCAAAACCCCCAAATCTCCTTGAAAAAATCTCAAATCTGAAGGTTTACTTGGCTGATTTCCTAGATCTATTCCTGCAAACAATCTTTCAGCCCAAATCTTGCCCTCCAGGGTATAGATCTAGCTCAGATCTGAAGATTTTCTTGGCTGATTTCTCAAATCTATTCCTACATAAGTGAAAAGAGAAAAACCTAATACCCAATATGTACAAAAATAGAGAAAATCTCAAAACCAAAGTGTTCAAACTTCAAATTCAAAATTATGTTACAAAATTTTAGATCTACATAAGTAAATAACAGATCTATACAAATAATTTACAGGTCTATCAGATGTGAGGAGTATGAGTCCAACTCCGCTCTCAGATCTGATAATTTAAGCCTCTTAATAGCTAGATCTATGAAAATTTCCACAAAATATTTAAAAGATTTTGAAATTTTAGAGAAGTACAGTAAAAAGATTATCGTTAGATAAATCCTGAGCCTTATATGAAGTAGGGTCTTCAGAAAATGTGTTGAGATTTGGCTGGTCCAACCAAAGACTATCCCCAAACGCTCAACGAGAACCTGAGAGATCTTCTGCAAACACTAGATCAACCATCAAATCAAGTAGAAAACAAAACAACAATAAAATTCTGAAGAAATAGAGATACCTGCTACTTCAATCAAAATTAAAAATGTTACCCTAGATCTTCAGAATATTGAAATCTCATCTTTGAGTCCCGGACATAGGGAGGAAGATTTGTGTGAGCATCTATAACAATCCCGGATGCTCTCTGTGAACTGTATGTCAACATCTATGGTAGGCCAAACACTCCCTAGACCATTCTATGCAAGCATCCAGGGACCAACTTACCAGATCTACTCCAAACCCCTAGATGCTCCATTCCAGTTACTGTGTGTGCGTCAAGACAGCCTGGACACTCTCAGGACCACTCTGTGCAAGCATCCGAGAACCAACACCTCCAAATCTGCCTCTGAAACCCTAGATGCTCCCATAGGCTTTTGTGCCAGCGTCTAGGGCTCTCTAGACGTTGTCTTGACCACTGTGTGCCAGCGTCCAGGGACTAAAATGCTCAGCTCTATGCCAGCGTCCAGGAATTCGAAAACTCTAGATCAATGCGAGCTTCATCTCTGAGATTTCGGACCCTTGCGCGAACTTTCCTTCGACAGACCTGTGTGAACCAAGTCAGTAAGAGAAGAGAAGATGGCTTTGATGAATTGGGTCCAAATAGCTTGAGGTCTCTTCTATTTATAAGCTTTCATGAGGGTCCACTTGGGTTGAGGCCGACCTGTCCAATTTCACATGTGCTTAGGGCCGACCTAACCCAATATACATGAGTGAATAAATAAATTCAAAAACCAACTTTTGCTTGTCCAAATAAGGTGATCTTTAGGTCGATTTTGGTCCTCTCGAAAAGAGGAATCTAATGCAATCATCATCTCAGTCATTTGAGCTGTCTAAGGTGGAATTTGACTGCAGTTGCAAAAATTAACAGATTTTGTGAGGGTCGAAATTCCTCAAGGGGTCCAGGTCCTTGTCGTGGGTCAAGTTGCAATTTCTAGGAGTGTTGGGTGAAAGCCGATATTCTTCCTTTTTGCAAAGGGTCGAATTCTTGTTCCAGAGGACCAAGTTTAATTTCCAGATTTGCCAAGGAGGTCGGAATGGCTTTATTACCCACCATTTTGTGGGTGATATCCCTAGGAGAATTTTTTTCTCCAAGATGGTCCTCAGCCAACAACCAGCAGTCCCTTACAGCCACTAGCTAGCTCATTGTGCCATTTCTCCGCCACCTGAACCAACCAAGTGTTTCCTCACCCATCTGCCATGATCATATGTTTGAAGGTGGGCCTCCCGAACATAAAGGTATGCCTTGTCATTTGGTAATTGAGTATTGTAGTTCGCTTATCATAAACACTTCTGGGCATGGATTTATGGTGGGGTTCAGTGGAAAGAATGGGTTAGGTCTGTGCTCTTGTCCCCTAGACCCCTTTTCGATATTAACCTTGGATTCTAGTCCCGTGGGATCTCTTTTACTGACCATTTGGCTTTAGGGATGGTATTTCACAAGAAACCCCGATTTTGGTTTCGTGGTCCCACTCCCTTATCTTCTTATAATACCCCCTTTCCACGCAGTGTTACCCCATTCATCATTTCTCCCACTTGCATCCACATTCCTCCACTAGGTCCACAGAGGGTTATCTCACCCCTTCCCCTTGCCCACACCTTGGATCAGGCCCGGGATGATGCAAGGACGTTGATGCAACTAAAAAGAAAGACAAAAGCATATTTGGCCACATTCAACAAGAAAATGCACCACAAAATGCAAAAGATGGTTGGGACAAATACATTTAGCACGTGGGAAAAAGCCTATACATGAGGTCTACCACATCATCATGGCCATCACCCTGGTTCCTACAGGTTCTATGAACCTCCTTATCATATAGGAACCCATGATTTTCCCAACCCCTGGTAAGCAAAGAACCGCCCTACCTTGAAACGTTGTATCACTGCTATATGTTATGCATCATGCTCTTACCCCTTGAACCCCGAGCAGTTAATCAAAGAATATCATAAAAAGACAAAAGGCATATTAAGAAGTGTGGAAAAAGCAAGGTCGGGGCACCTCATGTACCATGATTGCTCCCTCCCATACATTATAAACCAAAGTGTGGGCTTCCCTTTTATTAGCTACCCGTGTACCCCAGCATGTGGCCCAAGGCTGCCCCTTCCCATCCCCTACTTCATTCACCTATCTGTCATATGCCACCACCTTTTGAAGGATGTACCATGAACATATTATCCTCTTTAGAAGTAGAAACCACCCAATATGATACTTGGTTAACCCCATTTGGAGGTAAGAGACATTGGCACATCCCGAAGCCCATTATGGAAGGGCATGCCATTATGAAGTCCCCCCCTGTGGTCCATGGTTGGTTAGCTCATTTACTCGATTTCTCTAATGACTTGTTGTACTAGAAGACTAGGGGACACATTAGATCTTATGATGCAGGATTGCAGATGGTCTCCATCTTGGGTTTGGTCTCCCTCTATGGGGTCCTAATCCTCCAAAGGGCTACATTGGCACATGTAGGGGGTGTGTTGAGAGCCAAGGACCTCCGCAGCAGTAGACAGCACTCCATGGATCCCCAAGAATGGTCAGAGATGCTCAAGATACTCCCATTAGCCGAGGAAGGTGCATCTGGTTCACCTCTCCCCAGTCGGCCCCACAAATGTACCATGCACTTGGCAGTTAACCCAGGACTTATAGGATGATGTAGCATCCCCAACACCATCATTAGAGCCTTTGCAGACGATCTACAGTCATCTTTGACCCATATGGAGACCCATGAGGTTATTATTGTGCCCCCACACCCATTAGGAGCACCATAGGTTTATTGTTTGGAGAACAAGGGGCCAACCCCTTGTCCATCACTTTTCAGGGTCCTATTCTTCATTATGGCACCCATGGACCTCATCAGGCCTCTTAGAGGACTCTACGACATGTATTATTCATCATTTGACCTCTTAAGAGGCGTATTCTTTCATTTGTGAGCTAGTTTGGTGAGCATGTCACAATAGGTTAGAATATGTGCACATCATTTTATTTTTAGGGCTTATGTAGGCCAAGGAGACTAATTCGAACTCCTCATTAGTGTATAACTAAAAGTGAGATGAATTCATTTTCTCATGGTCACTTTGGATTGGATCTCTTCTCTCTCTTGAGAATTTCCCACTTTTTCTTAGAGGATGAAGTGGAGCTTTATGGATGAATTTTGATGTGTGGATTTGGTCTATCTTATCTTGGACCTTCTTTCTAGTCAAATTGTGGATGGTTGGATATATTCTATTACATGTAAGTACATGCTTTTAATGTTATTCTTGTTTACTTTATCATATACATTGGACTGGGAATTTCATTATTTCTAGGATTAATCATTGCATGCATTCACTGCTTAAATTGTGGAATTTTGTCTCTATTATAGCATCTCTCAATGTATTGGCCATGTAATGTGAATGAAATCTCCTAGGGGTAATTCTATCAACGAATTGATCATGATAAGCCATCACCTTTTGCACATTGAAGTATAAAAGCTACAAGGTTGCTTCCCTTTGACCTAGACGGCTAGCGAAGTAGACTTGAGGGCTCCTTGACCAAGAACCAAAGGTCCTCACTGATATTCATCATAGACTCCATTCTCCCTAGATTAAGGCACTGATCTACCAAAAGGTGGTCGCTTAAACCAACTTCTTTCACCTTTCCCTAGGTCTAGCCAAGTTCGGTCACCTAGGGCATCATTTTCCCAGTGAACTAGCCTCCAAAAATTTCAATCTCCTAGCCCCTCCTGTGTTGGTGTTTCCCCAAGACCTCCTCCAAATTTGAAGCCATTCCAACAGTGGAGTTGCGATAAAATCCAAGCCCTAGCTCTGATATCAAACTTTGCCCTAGCATCCCCAAGGTTAGTACCTTATTGGATCAATTCAACACCTTTAAGTGAATATTACTTCTTTGATCCTTTTCCCTACCTTGTCTAGGTTAAGGACACCATTGGTTGCTAAACTCCTTCCTTCTAACCTAGACCGGGTCCACTTGGTCCTGTTCCTTTAAAAGGGCAATTCTTCAAGAATCATCTAGGGTACCAACTTCATAAGGATTTTAGGGATTTGGAAACTCCTTCACAAGTCATATCCCATAAACCTAACCCTCGAATGCTCCCATCCTTCTCCTAGAGGACATTGTACCTTGCTTAGAAAGCAAGCAAGCTCTATTTTTCAACCTCTTCTAGAAAGGGATTATTTGGGTCACTCCATATCCACTTATTGACTTATCCTTCATTGGTGACTCCATAATATACCGGGTCTCCTCCCATTGGTGAAAGTTTGTAAATAGAAGGGAGCCTTAGCTAAGGTGACAGTGGGCAAAGTCTCCAATTGTTGCCCTTGGTCTAGCACTTGCCCTTTAGGGATCCCCTTTAAGTCCCCTACTAGTTTGAGCGATAACAAGCTTATTTGTGGAAGGCCGAATTGGTGGGAAAAATTCCTAGGGGACGATATGCTCAGTTCATGGAGGTCGAGTTCACTTCCAGGAGGACCAAATTTGGTGGAGAATCTTCAAAAAATTCCCAAGTTCCTTCAATTTGTTAAAAAGATTTTCTAGCTATTTGAATGAAAATACTATTGTTGGAATGGAACTTTTTGGGCATAATTTTTGGTTGTAGCATGGATTCTAGTTTGCCCACTATATGTTTGTAGAAATATCTTGTTGATAAATCAATAGGATTGTAAATTAGGGTTTATTTCTCTTACTTGATAATTACTTGTGAATTTGTTGGCCTCTTTATTTATTTTTTAAGTTACTTCTTTCATCAAGCAATTACCAAAAGTACGAAAACATGAAGATCACAAGAGACAAGAACACAATGATGTAGGCTCCAAGCCAACACAAAAACCCCACAAGGGGGAAAACCTAAGAAAATACTCTTCATATAGAATCAGATCAAAGTGAGATATCCAAGACCTACGACCAAGACAAACACTGCCACACAGAGCCAACTCAGCCCTCCTTCAATTCTTCTTCAATAAGTCAAAGTCAACAAAGTCAATGTTGGTCGAACATCTAAAATCTGGTCATCTCCTAAAATTTCCGCTCCCACTTTTTCGGTTCTTGAAATCTCGGCCCTTGACATTTCGGGCCTGCAACACCTTAGAAAAATTCACAGAACAAAGGCAGAAAAATCTTCATCTTCTCTCTCCTTTGTCCTCTCTCTTTCGACTTCGCTATTCTTTTTCTTCTTATCTTACCATAGAGGTCAATGTACATGATGAGTAAATGAATAGTCTCTGTTAGCCACCACCTGTGGGTAGTGTATATCGAAGAAATTTTTTTCTCCTAGATGGTCCTCAGTCGGCAGCAAGCAGCCCCTTGCAACCACCAGATAGCTCGATGTGCCATCTTCTCTGCCACTTGAGCCAGCCTGGTCGCTCGCCCACGTGTTATGATTGTATGTTTGAAGATGTGCCTCCCAACCCTGAAGGTATGGTTTTTCATTGGTATAGTTGAGTAAATTCCCTTACTTGTCGTGGACACTTTCAGGCATGGATTGGTGGGGAGATTTGGCGAAAAGAGCGGTTTAGCTCTGTACTCTTGTCTCCAGTGCCCGATTTCATGGTTAGTTTTGTATCCTAGTCTTGTGGAATCTCTTTTCCTAGCCATTGGCTTTGGGGTTGGCAGTACATGGGAAATCCTAATTTTGGTTGCATGGTCCTGCTTCCCAACACCATGTACATCATTCCTTTCCACTCATTTTAACACCATTCATTTATTTTCCCATCCGAGTCCACGTGTCCACCGGGTCCACATAGGGTTAGCCTCCCCCTCCCCTTGTCCACATCTTGGGTCGGGCCTAGAACGATGGCCTAAAGGTTGATGCAACTAAAAATAAAAGAAAAAGCATAATTTGGCCACTCTCAATAGGAAATGTAACACAAAAATGCAAAATATGGTCGGAGCATACAAATTTAGCACATGGGCAAAAGCCAAACATGAGCTCTACCCCTTGTCCATGGCCATCACCCTCGTTGTTATGGACCCCAGATGAGCCCTCTTCATCATTAAGGAACCCACGATTGTCTCAACCATTGGTGGGCGATGAACTGCCCCAGCTTAAGGGGGTATCCACTGCTATATACTACAGCAGTTATGAGGAAAAATCAATCAAAGGCAAAGAGCATATGAAGAAGGGTGGAAAAACAAAGGTTGGGGCAACTCATGTACCATGATTTTCTCCCTCCTGCACTCATATACCCGACTGTGGGTTTCCCTTATTATAGCTACCCTTATACCAAGACATGTGGTCTGGATGATTCCCTTGATCCCCACTCTGTTCCATTACTATATCATTTTCCACCTGCGCCACTTGAGGGATGTACCATGGACATGTCACCCCCTTTAAAGGTTGAAACCACCTAATAGGGTCCTTGATTAACACCTTATTGAGCTTGGAGACAGCTGTACATGCCAAAGACCAGTATGGAAGAGCATGCCACCATGAAGTGCCCCATTGATTCCATGACTTGTTAGCTCTTTTACTTGATTATTTTGATGATTTTTTGTATTGAAGGGCAAGGGGACGAAATGAATCTTATGCAGGATTGCAGGCGGGTCTCCATTTGGGGTTTGGTCTCCCTATACGAGGTCCTGGCCCTCCAAAGGGCCACATTGGCACTTGTAGGGTGAGCGTTGAGACTCGAGAGCCATGGGCTTCCACCATAGCAGAGAGTACTTCATGGATCCCCAACACCACTTATTGATTATTTGTGTTGCACCTTTTGGATGAGGATGATGCACCTGGCTCACCATACCGAGTCAGCTCCACACTTGCACCATACACTTGCCAGATGATCTGGTGTCCAGATGAGGGTTATGTCATCATCCTAGGCCTTACAAATGATCTAGAGGCATTTTCGATGCATTTGGAGACCCATGAGGTGTCCTTGTGTCTCTCACACCCACTTGGGGGCACCACAAGAATTTGCTTGAAAACAAGGGGCCAACCCTTCTCCACTATGAAAGGTCCATTCTTGCATCATGGCACACTCAGGACTTCACTAGGCCTCTTCAAAGGCCCAACAACTCACTTTATTGATCATCCTACCTTCTAGAGAGGCTTATCATTATGTTTTTGACCTATATTGGTGGGCTTGTCACCAAGGGATGTTATTATTGCATATTATTTTATTATTTGGGGCTCAATTAGGCCAAATTAGGCAAATCGAACTCATTAAAGATTGTATAAATAGAAGTGAGGTGATTCATTTTGATCATCATCACTTGGATTGGGATTTAGTAGCTCTTGTGAACTTCACATTCCCTTTTGGACGACGAATTTGGATGGTATGGATGAATTTTGATGTTTGGATCTATCTCTCTTGTCTTGGAGCTTCATTATTGGCATAATATGATGATTGGATATACGATTTTATACATGTAAGTGATATTTTCATGCTTATTCTTGTTATTTACTTTTGTCACATAAATGTTTTTGGGATTTTCGCTATACACGTTTGAAATTTACTGCTTTCTTGTACGAAATTGTGGAAATTTTGTTCTTTTATAGTGTTGCATCATTGCATGGGCCATGTATGAATGGGTGAATGTTCCCAGAGGTTATGTTGTCAAAATATACCTTGATAAGTCATCATTTATTGCATATTGAAGTATAAAGATCTCAAGCAGTTGCTCCTATACCCTAATGCCACGCGATGTTGCTTGAAGACCACCTTGATTGGGTGAACCTCTTCCAAACCATAAATTCTCTTGACTCCATCTTCCCCAAAGTATAAGGCACTGGTCCTTCCATATGTGATCACTTTAAACACATATTTCTCTCACCTCTCCTCCTCTTTTTAGGCCTAGCCTCAATAGGTCATCTAGGGCATCTATTATCTCACGTTCTAGCCATCAAAAGAGTTCGATCTCTTGCCCATTACTACGCTAGGGTTTCCTCTAGAGGCAAATTTCACAAAATTTCGATGGTGGGATCTCGAGATATTGCAAGCCCTATCCCAAGGATTGTCTCTTTCCCTAGGTTTCCCTTGGCTTGTGAACTCATTTGGATCATTGAACTTTATTCCAAGAAGATCTATCCATTGGTCCTCTTCTCATTCACAATTAAGTCAAGCCCCTCATTGAGTGATCAATTCCACTTCCTTGACCTAATTATGGGTCCACGGTCTTGTGTGGTCCCGCAATGTAACAACTTGAATTCCACAAAGATCATACAAAGATCAATTCTCCTTAAGGATTTCTAGGGCTAGGAATCATCTTTACAAGATACATTCCTAAACCCTGGCCTCAAAAATCTTTTAGGCCCTTCCTAGAGAGCCCATCACCTTGCTTTCCAAGCAAGAAAACCATACATTTGAGTCTCTTTTAGGAATAGGCCTTGGGAATCACCCTTCATCCTCACATTGATCTATTCATCTAATGATTCCTCCTATACAGGGTCTCCTCCCATCAGTGAAATTCCGTAAAGAGCAGGGAGCCTTAGCCGAGGTGACAATGGGCTATCGCTCCATTGTTGCCCTCGACCTAGTAGTTACTCTATAGGATCCCCTCCTAGGACTCCTGCTAGTTTGAGCGGTAACATTTTTGGCATTGTTGTCGGGGACACGACATGTGTGTCTTGTTCCTCACACGACATTATTGACATATCATTTTGGTGACTCCATTGGAAGAACAAAGCCCTAGTTCTTCATTGAACCTCAAAGTCAATGCTTGTAGGGTGAAGCAAGCATTTGTTAAGGCAATTTTAATTCACCCTAGCAACTCCCATGATATCAATATATAAAGATCAATGACTTTTAAAAGGCTTCATGATTGGTTTCTTGCTTTGGATATCACATGGGTTCCGATATGTAAGACCCATAATTCATAAAATTGACAAGTTTAATAATAGTAAAGCTCTGAGAACGGTCTATGAGTATGAAGAGCCCTAAATTTTAAATATAACCAAAGACTAAAATTTCACAATCAAAATAGGAGAATGAAAGCCCTAATTTAACCATTCATCCAGAAATGAAGCCCTAAATATCAAACATTCCATAAAAGACATAAAAGATACATAGATTTCCAATTTACTCATCCATGCAAATAATTGGGATTTAGAAAAATACATGGTTATTTGTTTGAAGTTATGTTTGTACCCGCTCTCGCTACCAAACCAACTTTTCCTCCTAGCCTATCTGGGGATTAATCTATCCATTCCCTAGATCGAGAAGAATCCATATTTGAGGTCTTCTGGCCCCCGTGCCCAAAACCCCGAGAACAATTACTTAATTTACCAAATTTCTCTCCATAGATTCCCTTTGTAAAACATCCTCCACAATTAAAACATCCCAATAGTTAAATAAAACCCTTTCCTATGTTCTACCCCCCCCCCCCCACCCCCGCGTTTGTTTCCTTCGTTCCCTCTATATTCCAAATGCCATTGTCCTTCAACCCTCACTGCTTCCATAATGAGGTATGGTTGCTTGACCTCTATCCGTTATGTGGCTTCTCACCATGTATAAAGAGGAGGTCATATTCTTATTTATTGACACTCATCACTTAATATCTCCTTTAAGTGACTATTAATGGAGTTAAGAAATTTTCCTTTTATTAAAGAATTAACTTAATATTTTATTAAATTATAACCTTTTAATATTTAATTTGGAACTTATATGGTTAGTTCCTTTCATTTGATATGCAATATATACTATATAATTTTCTTTTAGTTAATAAAATCCCCTTGTTTTTATATATATTTTTGAATGATGTACTAATTATATAGATATATGATGGTGGTATATATATAGTAAGTACTTCGCAACATATATTCTTTAGATTCTGGTACGTTAGTTTTTATTTAACACTTCGATAATTAATTCATTATCTTATTCTTGGACATCTCACATAATTAATTAGTATGCATACTAGTGCAATGCACGCGATACATGGATATGTAGCTATCATATGCATGTCTCGTATGCATGCTAATATTTCTATGTTCCCTATAACTCGAGAGGACCATTACACAGGATACCCAAATGTCCCGGATTGGAAGTTCATGTGGAATATGCCACAATTTGAGGGTGATCCATCCACAACAAATTACCACATAGCAAAACTTATCAAGCATGCTTCTGAGGTTAAAGCGGTTCATCTAGATAGCCGCATGGAGTTATTTATTGCCCTTTATTGAATACAAGCACCAAGGTTGGCTTGACTCAAGTGAGCCTGAAATCATTTCATCTTTTATCAAGTTGATCAACAAATTCTTGAAGTATAAGGGACCGAAATTCCAATCTAATGAAGTTGCATGTGAGAGCATAGAGGTAGCCCTCCGAAGGGCAAGTCTCATTAGTCAAGATGAAGAGGTCGGAGATAACCTTGAGGATCTAAGTGATGAAAAGGATGATTTTGAGAACACATGCATAGGGAAAGATGAGTCTATGGAAAGTGAAGTTGAGACTAACCTTACCTTTCTCAATGATATTACTCTTGATGACTCTCCCTTTGAGAACTTTGAGGAAGGTGATGCCATTAACCCCTTGGAAGATGACATTGGAAATTACTTCCACATTGAAAAGGAGAAATGGGAAATTGTTGGTCCTCAATTTGATTGTGCTCCCATTTATGACACCGACAAGGAAGGTGAGGTTGAGATTGGTCTTCCATTTCTCTCGAGCATTATTTATGATGACATGTCCATCTATACCCTTGGGAAGGAGAATTATTATTTTCCTTAGCATGAAGAGGGGCAGTTGGAAGTAATCGATTCTCCTTTTAGGGGAGACCCAATCTTTGATACTAATAATGATGAAATCGATAAGGCTCCTACCTATCGTCCTTATGATTCTATATTCAAATCACTTAAGCCTTTAGATTATGATTTTGAGGAAAAACCCTTGGAATATAATAATTCACCCTCCCCTTTTCCTTCTTCTCTTGTTCTTCGTCTCAAGTCTTCCACGAGTGATTCCCTAACCCCTTTTCATATGATCCCAAGTGACCATGAGCCCTTTCCTCGTTTTAAGCATAGTGTCAAGGAAGAGCCCCTCATTAAATATATTTTACTTCGTCGAACACACCCTCAAGATTATGATCACTCCTTAATCGCCGCTCTCCAATATGACCATCACATTGAGAAACATATTTATCGCACTCCTTCCTTCCCTCATCCTCCTTTCCCCTCTCATCATGACCTTACGGCATCCAAAAAGCATAATATTATGAGCAATGATTGTGATAGGGAGTTCTTGAGAGTGATCATTCATTCCACCATTGTGTACTTAGAGGGAAATCCCTACACTTATAGATTGACTTATTTTCCTTTTCCTAGGGTTTCCTTTTGCCTCAAATGGTGATCATATTTTTCCACCTCCCACCCTCATCATCCTCCATGTGATTGGGTTTACATTCACTTTGGGATTTGTTGCATGGGTAAACATATAGGAAGGCATATTTATATTGATTTGATGATATGTTAGTTGCATTGGCTTTATGATTACACTTAATATTAGCTTTGTTGTATGCATGTTAGGGAGGATGCATTGCATGCTCATTTTCGCATTGGAACCAATATCATATGATATTATCATGCTACATTAGTTGCATTTAGATTAAAATTGCATTTAGAGTAAATTTTAATTCTTGTTGATCTTATGGCCTAATATTAAGCATGGGTGATCATAAGACACCACAAAAAACATGTTAACCCATGTGCTTGGTCTTTGATACGTGCAGGTAAAAGGTCTGTAAAGAGATTGTTTGTGTTTTCATGACCTCCCATTCGTGTAGCTTCATGCACCTCTCCAAGAGCTCATGTCCCAATTGGAGCTAGATGTTACCAACCGCCTATGGGTAGTGTATATAGGAGAATTTTTTTCCTAGATGGTCCTTAGTGGGTAGCCAGCAGCCACCAGATAGCTCGAAGCGCCATCTTCTCCACCATTTGAGCCATCCATGTGGTCGCTCGCCCACTTGATATGATTGTATGTTTGAAAGTGGGCCTCCCAACCCCGAAGGTTTGGCATTTCATTGGTATAGTTAAGTAAATTTCCTTACTTGTCATGGGCACTTTCGGGCATTTATTGGAGGGGGTATTCGATGAAAAGAGTGGTTTAGGCTTGTACTCGTCTCCACTGCCCGATTTCGTTGTTAGCCTTATATCCTAGTCCTGCGGAATCTCTTTTATTAGCCATTAGATTTAGCATTGGCACTACAAGGGAAATCCCAATTTTTGTTGTGTTGTCCCGTTTCCCGACACCATGTAACATCATTCCTTTCCACTCATTTAAATCCCATTCATCTCTTTTCCCGTCCGGGTCCACATGTGCCCACTAGGTCCACGTAGGGTTAGCCTCCCCCTCCCCTTGTTCGAACCTTAGGTCAAGCCTGGAATGATGACCCAAAGGTTGATGCAGCTAGAAAGAAAAGAAAAAGCATAATTTGGCCACTCTCAACAGGAAATGTAACACAAAATGCAAAAGATGGTCAGGACATACAAATTTACCACATGGGCAAAAGCCAAACATGAGCTCTACCCCTTATCCATGGTCATCACCATGGTTCTTATGGGCCCTAAATGAGCCCTCTCCCTCATTAAGGAACCCATGATTGTCTCAACCCGTGGTGGGCGATGAACCGCCCCACCTTAAGGGGGTATCCACTGCTATATACTACACATCATGCTATAATCCCCTAGAGCCCCGAGCAATTATGAAGAAAATCAATCAAAGGCAAAAGGCATATAAAAAAGGGTGGAAATACAAAGGTTGGGGTAACTCATGTACCACTATTTTCTCCCTCCTACACTCATATACCCAAGTGTGAGCTTCCATTATTATAGCTACCCTTGTACGAAGACATGTGGTCTGGATGATTCCCTTGATCCCCACTTCGTTCCATTACTATATCATTTGTCACCTGCCACTTGAGGGATGTACCATGGACATGTCACCCCTTTTAAAGGTTGAAACCACTTAATAAGGTCCTTGATTAACCCCTTATTGAGCTTGGAAACACCTGTACATGCCAAAGGCATATAAAAAAGGGTGGAAATACAAAGGTTGGGGTAACTCATGTACCACTATTTTCTCCCTCCTACACTCATATACCCAAGTGTGAGCTTCCATTATTATAGCTACCCTTGTACGAAGACATGTGGTCTAGATGATTCCCTTGATCCCCACTTCGTTCCATTACTATATCATTTGTCACCTGCCACTTGAGGGATGTACCATGGACATGTCACCCCTTTTAAAGGTTGAAACCACTTAATAAGGTCCTTGATTAACCCCTTATTGAGCTTGGAAACACCTGTACATGCCAAAGACCACTATGGAAGGGCATGCCACCATGAAGTACAGAAATTTCCTTGGTATAGTTAAGTAAATTTCCTTACTTGTCATGGGCACTTTCGGGCATGTATTGGAGGGGGTATTCGGTGAAAAGAGTGGTTTAGGCTTGTACTCGTCTCCACTGCCCGATTTCGTCGTTAGCCTTATATCCTAGTCCTGCAGAATCTCTTTTATTAGCCATTAGCTTTAGCATTGGTACTACAAGGGAAATCCCAATTTTTGTTGTGTTGTCCCGTTTCCCGACACCATGTACATCATTCCTTTCCACTCATTTAAATCCCATTCATCTCTTTTCCCGTCCGGGTCCACATGTGCCCACTAGGTCCACATAGGGTTAGCCTCCCCCTCCCCTTGTTCAAACCTTAGGTCAAGCCTGGAATGATGACCCAAAGGTTGATGCAGCTAGAAAGAAAAGAAAAAGCATAATTTGGCCACTCTCAACAGGAAATGTAACACAAAATGCAAAAGATGGTCATGACATACAAATTTACCACATGGGCAAAAGCCAAACATGAGCTCTACCCCTTATCCATGGTCATCACCATGGTTCTTATGGGCCCTAAATGAGCCCTCTCCCTCATTAAGGAACCCATGATTGTCTCAACCCGTGGTGGGCGATGAACCGCCCCACCTTAAGGGGGTATCCACTGCTATATACTACACATCATGCTATAATCCCCTAGAGCCCCGAGCAATTATGAAGAAAATCAATCAAAGGCAAAAGGCATATAAAAAAGGGTGGAAATACAAAGGTTGGGGTAACTCATGTACCACTATTTTCTCCCTCCTACACTCATATACCCAAGTGTGAGCTTCCATTATTATAGCTACCCTTGTACGAAGACATGTGGTCTGGATGATTCCCTTGATCCCCACTTCGTTCCATTACTATATCATTTGTCACCTGCCACTTGAGGGATGTACCATGGACATGTCACCCCTTTTAAAGGTTGAAACCACTTAATAAGGTCCTTGATTAACCCCTTATTGAGCTTGGAAACACCTGTACATGCCAAAGGCATATAAAAAAGGGTGGAAATACAAAGGTTGGGGTAACTCATGTACCACTATTTTCTCCCTCCTACACTCATATACCCAAGTATGAGCTTCCATTATTATAGCTACCCTTGTACGAAGACATGTGGTCTAGATGATTCCCTTGATCCCCACTTCGTTCCATTACTATATCATTTGTCACCTGCCACTTGAGGGATGTACCATGGACATGTCACCCCTTTTAAAGGTTGAAACCACTTAATAAGGTCCTTGATTAACCCCTTATTGAGCTTGGAAACACCTGTACATGCCAAAGACCACTATGGAAGGGCATGCCACCATGAAGTACCCCATTGATTCCATGACTTGTAAACTCTTTTACTTGATTATTCTAATGTATTGGATAGAAAGGGGACGCATTGGATCTTATGCAGAATTGCAGGCAGGTCTCCATATAAGCTTGGTCTCCCTATACGAGGTCCTGGCCCTCAACAGGGCCACATTGGCAATTGTAGGGTGAGCATTGGGAGCCATGGGCCTCCACCATAGAGGAGAACACTTCGTGGATCGCCAGCACCACTTATTGATTGCTCCTGTTCCACCTTTTGGATGAGGATGATGCACCTGGTTCACCGTGCCCAGCTGGCTCCACACTTGCACCATACACTTGACAGATGATATGGAGTCCAGATGAGGGTTATGTCATCATCCTAGCCATTACAGATGATCTACAGGCGTTTTAGATCCATTTGGAGACCCATGAGGTGTCCTTGTGCCCCTCACACCACTTGGGGGCACCATAGGGATTTGCTTGGAAAACAAGGGGCCAACCCCTGGTCCACTATGTTTAAGGTCGATTCTTGCATCATGGCACACTCAAGACTTCATTAGGCCTCTTCAAAGGCACAACAACTCATTTTATTGATCATCCTAACTTCTTAAGAGGCTTATCATTATGTTTTTGAGCTTTCTTGGTGGGCTTGTCACCAAAGGATGTTATTATTGCACAATATTTTATTATTTGGGGCTCAATTAGGCCAAATTAGGCAAATCAAACTCATTAGAGATTGTATAAATAGAAATTAGGTGATTCATTTTGATCATCATCACTTGGATTGGGATTTAGTAGCTCTTGTTAACTTCACATTCCCTTTTGGAGGACGAATTTGGATGTTATGGATGAATTTTGATGTTTGGATCTATCTCTCGTCTGGGAGCTCCATTATTGGCATAATATGATGGATATACTCTTTCATACATGTAAGTGACCTTTTCATGCTTATTCTTGTTATTTATTTTTGTCACATGAATGTTGTTTCGATTTTCGCTATAAAAGTCTGAAATTTATTGCCTTCTTGTACGAAATTGTGGAAATTTTGTTCTTTTATAGTGTTGCATCATTGCATGGGCCATGTATGAATGGGTGAATATTCTTAGAGGTTATTTTGTCAATATACCTTGATAAGTCATCGTTTATTGCATATCGAAGTATAAAGATCTCAAGTAGTTGCTCTCATGTCCTAATGCCATGCAAAGTTGCTTGAAGACCTCCTTGATTGGGTGAACTTCTTCCAAACCATAAATTCTCCTAACTCCAGCTTCCCCAAAGGATAAGGCATTGGTCCTTCCATAGGTGATCACTTTAAACGCATATTTCTCTCACCTCTCCTCCTCTTTCTAGGCCTAGCCTCCATAGGTCATCTAGGGCATCAATTATCTCACATTCTAGCCATCAAAAGACTTTGATCTCTTGCCCTATGTTGCCCTTGGCAAGTGACCTCATTTGGATCATTGCACTTTATTCCAACAAGATTTATCCATAAATCCTCTTCTCATCCACAACTAGGTCAAGCTCATCCTTGAGTGATCAATTCCACTTCCTTGACCTAATTCTGGGTCCACTTGGTCTTGTGTGTCCTCGCAACCTAACAACTCCAATACCATAAAGATCATACAAAGACCAATTCTCCTTAAGGATTTCTAGGCCTAGGAATCATCTTTAAAAGATATATTCCCGAACCCTAGCGTCAAGAATCCTTTAGGCCCTTCCTAGAGAGCCTATCACCTTGTTTTCCAAGCAAGAAAGCCATACATTTCAATCTCTTTTAGGAATAGTCCTTGGGAATCACCCTTCGTCCTCTCATTGATCTATTCATCTAGTGATTCCTCCTATATCGGGTCTCCTCCCATTGGTGCAAATCTGTAAAGAGCAAGGAGCCTTAGCCGAGGTGATAGTGGGCTATCGCCCCATTATTGCCCTCGAACTAGTAGTTACTCTATAGGATCCTCTCCTAGCACCCCTACTAGTTTGAGAAATAACAATCTCCAAAGTGGTCAAGTTGCCCTCTATATATACACATCCAGGAGGTCAAATAGGTGGCTCTTAGAGCCTAGGCCGACTTGTTTCCAAGGACGGCCAACTTGGTCTTGCGCTGATACTTTTGACTCAAAAATAAATATTTTTCTTTTTTCATACAACAAGTCCAAATGGGATTTTGACTCATGACAAATTTCTTTTGACTCAATAAAACCTGGAAGCATGAAGAACACACTTTGACTGGAAAATAATAATAATAATAATAATTTATTTTTCTTCTTGTTGCTTTTACATGAAATACATATTGATACAAGTACAATGATAATTATGAAGACAGATCCTAGTTACATTTACAACACTTCTTCTTAACTAGGGAGGTGTTCATAATTACACAACAGGATAAAAGGATACTCAAATTGAAATATCTTCATAAGAAGAGTTCAGATTGATAAGCATCATCATAACCAGCATTGTCAATTACAAAATAGCAAGACTTCGACTGACAAGCTTTGTCTCTCCACTAGATCAGAACACAAGTTGGGAGGCATACATTTGGACACCACCACCGCCTCTCAAGGCACATACCCCATCTGGATGTTCACTAAGTATGTCCTTACAGGACTATTCTTATCCTTGGATATCTCCCCTATCCTCAAAGAATATTGGTCCTCGGGACTACTCTTATCTTGGATTCCCAATCCTCAAAGAGTATCGATCCTCAGGACTACACTTATCTTGGATCCCAATCCTCAACGAGTGGAAGTCCCAAATGCTTATCCAATCCTCCATTGTCCCTACCAGTGCCTTCACTAGGCTTACAGTTGTTAGTCCTGGCCATAGTGCATGACACAAGGAGAATACGGTGTCCACCATCACTCCCTCTCCACCAGGGAGGTAATCCTTACTCCCTCTCAAACAAGGAGACATAACCACAAGCTTAATCTTGTCTTCATCAAAGCCTCAGCTACATATTCTTCTAGTGAGATCCATTGTAGTTGCTTGGCTCTTATATGCATCACATCATAACGAGCTTCGATCTCCCTAGATTTTTGTCAATCTTCTCATAGCTTTAACATGTCATCAACATCTTAGGAGCCAAACTTCCTCACAGTTGATTGCACAAGCCTTCACATCTTCTTTCGTAACAAAATTCTTCTGTCATGTTTTTCCAAGAAATTATATCAGCGTTTTATCACCATCAGTATTGTAAATCAATGTTTTTTTGGATCAATCAATTGCCAGTACAATGATATCAGAACTCTTCAACTTCCTACAAAAGGATCTTGTCATTGATTTGTCATCTTCTCCTTTTTTACCATAAACTTCTTTGGGTTATCTGTCAATCTTCAATTAATATTGTATCCATCCAAGATCTTATAGAGTCAATTTCGGCGTTTGGCTATCTCTGAAGTCGATATTACTTGCTTCTCATTATCTAGCTTCACATCATATTAGCTCCCAAGCATTAGTGGTATCCCTAGCAACATTAGTACCAATGAATCAAACAAATCAAATTGTCCCTCTTTCCAACTGAGGTTGGTGAACTTCATGCCATCTAATCGATTTTTCCTTCTTTAATCTTCATGCTTTGCCACATTCTCACAACTCTTCCATTTGTTGATCAAGCTTAGATAGATCTTGACTTGATCTGCAACCTTTATTAGAAAACCATGAAAGAACAAAAAGGCAAAGTACAAAGATAATATAGCAGTAGTGGCAATCAAGGAAATGTAGGGTACTTATCTTTTTGAAGAGGGTTAGAACCCTCTTAATCTTGGACCTTTTCACCAACCTAGTTCTCACAATGTCATTATCATCAAGGCTTAGATATATCTCTTATAGCGAAAATGATTAGATAGGGTTTTTGTTCCTAGGGTTCCTTTTAGTCCAAATTGTGCTAGGGTTTATAAACCCTAGATACCAAAGTATTCAAGACCTACCAATTTTAAAGTTCTACAACCACACTAGAGAGTTAGTTGCAAAAACTTAGCTTCTTCAAGGTCTTCAAGATCTATCATGTTAGAAATTGCAAATTTCTACAAGCATGCAAACACTAGAAATGCTTTCTTGAGATGAAGATCATTTTATTTACTGATCACAAAAGCCTAGATTTCAAGTAATTAAATGCTAATATATCATCTATATTATGACCTCTAATAAACTTGTGAAGACCCTTATTACTATCTTTAAAACATCATCACCATGACTTAGAATAAGCAATTGACATAGATCATGAAATGCACAAAGATTATACGTAGCTTTTTCAACTTTACCTTACCTCTTTTTGCAAAGATCTGATTAATTGACTTGTCTTCAGTTGTCATGTACCATCTTATTCCAACAAAGGTGCCTCCATCCTTCAAACCATTGTACTCAAACATGAACCACAGAAAGTTTTTTGAGCTACTTTCTTTGTTTTGGTTTCTTTTCAGGTCCTTCATCTTCTGCTTCATGTAGTTTCAGATTCTTAATCACATTCTTTGCTATAAGGAGATATAATACTACTTCATGAAGTCTTAGCTTCTGGTGATCATTTTGGTCCCTTTCATAGACTATATACTTCGGTCTTATTGCTCTTGTAGCATCGAGTTGATCACTGAATCTTGCACAAAGATATACTTCATCAATTGTACAAAGTTTATGGTTTGCATTTTAACTTCTTATTACAATGCATGCGATGAGCCTTTTGATACATTTCAATATTTAATAAATATGGTCTTTTAGAGCTCGAATTTAATCAGAGTGTCCTGGAAAGTTTAGGCTTTAGAATTTGCCATAAAGAGCGAGGTATACTTCTTCAAATTTCTTATCCTTCAAAATTTGAATGTCTTGGATTTCGGATGTCTTTGCATAGAGGAGAACTTCATTTGTTGGACAAACTTTGAACGATGACTTCTCTTTCAATATTAAGCTAGAAAAAAGGCCTCAAACTTCACAGGCTACTCTACATCCTCTTCCACAAATTATAGAGAAAATTGTAAACTTTAGTGATGTAGAAGATTCCGATGTCATTTAGTTATTTGGTATCATCATGAATCCTGGAACCCTATAACAATGCCCAATTTAATTTGTTTTGTGTAAAATAAAAATAAAAAAATATAATATATATAAACAAACAAATAAAAATCCCCTTATACACAAAAATGATGCCCTGCACACGAATTTTAGCCCTCTGAGGCTAAAATTGACAATTATTCCTCAAAACTTTTCTTGTTGTTGCACAAATTTAATCTTTTTGAGTCCTTAGGCACTTGTAATCTTTTCCGGGGCGAATTCTAACCAATTCCACCACAATGACTTTTGTCAAATAGTTGATGGTCAACCTATAATTTCTTCAATCTACCCCAAATTTGGCCCAATCAGGCCCATTGTTGAAATTTGAGCTCTGATAGCACCTTGTAACTTCCCCAACTACCCCTAGGCAACACGACATAACCAGTACTGCTAAAATTTATAATAAAAAAAAAAATACTAAAAAGGCGATAAAACCCTAACTCTTCCATGGTTGCTCTTGCACCTCGCAATTCCTGGTTAACATGAATGCAATACTAAACGCCATTACTACTATGATTAACACATAAAACATAAATACACAAATGCACAATAGAAAAAATTTCATAAACAAATAAATGCATCGAACCCTGAAACTATGGTATCACCTTAAATACAGTACAAAAATATGAACACTTATTTTGCATAGGAAGTCCAATTAGTTGTGGGCTATCCACGTTCCACCCAGCCATAAACAGCATGGTTCATCAATCTCAACTATGGGTCACCCCTTAGTCGAGGCTACAACTCCATAGGCAATGGTATAAACTAGAAAACAGCAATACATCAATTTCCAAGGTATCAACCCAACAGCCACGGCTCCAACCTCGGGCTCACGCTTCCCTTGAAACCTGCACCCAAGTGGCACACCCCTTCTCTGCGCCCTATCAATCTCTTGGCGGTGACCACCTTCGAGGATGCCTTGCGGCCAACCAAGAACAGTCTCAACTCTGGGATTCTAGGAGTTCATGCTACTTCCAAGCACCCTTCCATGCCATAAACCGACTTGGTTCCCGGTCAGTTCTAGAACCCAAGCACAGGGCTCACCAACTGATCACCTGAACCAAGCAACTCCCAGCTAACTCTAGAACCCAAGCATAGGACTCACCAACTAGTTGCTAAACATCGAGTTCACCAAAACTCCAGTTAGTTCTAGAGTCCAAGCACAGGACTCACTAATGGAAAATCCCTAGTTAGTTCTAGAACCCAAGCATAGGGCTCACCAACTAGTTCATAATTGAAAATCATTGTCCATTCCAAGCCCCTACATGTACCATGAATGATTAACCTCCTCATAGGCAAAATACTCATCCTTTAAATATGCATGGCCTCTCTCTTCCATGTGGCACTCCCTAAGGCCACGTTGGCCCCAAGTGCCCATTTCTCCCCAACACTAAACACATAAACACATTTCCTTTGCCACTATGGAGTTACATGCCCCCCATACTTGTTAACATGGATTGGGTTCCACAACCAGTCTATTTGTATTATCATATTACGTGTACAACCAATTACATCATATTTACAATCTTAGCCCTTTGGCCACTTAGCCAAAACTGACATATATACCTACGCACACTAGCCCCAAAATATATAAATATAAACACATAGGCACGCAAGCTTGCAAAATTACTATTATTCACGAGCCTAAATATCAATGTACAAATATTTACATTATCATAAAAGGGCAGGGGTATTACAGCAACAATACATTATTGACCACCAAGCTGATAAATAAGGGATTGTGACTACCAATTCTTCTTCTTTGGTATATTGCTTATACTACTAGAGGGCAATCTTCATTAACTTCATCAAAACCAAGGATTTTCTTTATAGGCAAGAATCTCTGCCAATTCAAGGAAAGTAACTCACACATTCACCTCTGATTAAACTTGGGCCAAATCAACATTAAAATCGTAATTTATACTTATAGAAGGCCATTCTGATGAAGATTCACTAGGAGCTCCAATTGTCTATACAGATTATTTACTTATAGGAACCCTTCAAAAAATTAGTTTTGTTACCTCTGAAGTTCTCACTTGGTGCAAAAAAGTCCTAATCACAAGTGTGATACCCCAAAGGAAACTTATGCAAACAACCCACTGTCACATTAGTGACCTTGCCGTTTTCACTTTAGACTATGTAAAAGAATGATCCTAGCCTAGGGGTCTTCCCTATGGTTGACTAAGCTCAATGTGTGTAGTAGAGGTGGGATCAAATGAGAGCTTAGCAACAAAAAAACAAAAGGAAGAATGGTTTTGTATGTTTATGTTTTGGGGTGATGGAGGAAAGAGAAGATAATTACCTTATCCAATGGATTATGGGGTTGTTACCGCACAAACTAGTACCCTTGCTCAAAGTCCCAAACATAGGTGTTATGTTGATTTTCTTAATTGCAATGTAGACTAGCACAATATTTCTGAAATACTGATACTTACTTTTGATATTGATCTTCTTTTATTTCATTCCAATATGTCATTCAACAATTATACTTTAGAATTTCAACCATAAAGAATAATAGAACAGTAGAGATCACAATGCATAAAGAAGAGACAAGATTTACCCTAGGAAAACCCACCAAAGGGATAAACCCAGCAACCTTTTCAATAGGGAAATTCATTTGTTCAACAAGATATACACCTAAACCTATGATCAAACCTAGTCTTCCTAGTCTTCCCCTCCAAGTCAAGTCTCCAATCTGATCCAACAATTCACTCTATTGAATTGTCCCAAAAATTTGACCTTCTACGTCCGTTTCAAAAACTCAGCTTTATGTCACTGCTTCAGAAACTCAGCGTTCTGCGATAGAAACTACCTAGAAAATATGTGAACCAGAAGAGAGAGAATTTATCCACATGTGCAAGCTTGAGAGAGAGAGAGATCTAATTTGTCCTTCTTGTACTTCCTGATCTTTGCTAGGATGCCCAGAACTTGTCTTCTTGAGAGAGTGCAAATTAGTGGTGGAAGAATGAGGTCAAGTTGCCTTTATATAGTGATCTGACTTAGCTAAAGGGGTGTTTCTTGTTCCTAGGCCAACTTAACTTGGAAGGAGGCCGACTTGACAACTTTTGGAGCCAAAAATTACAATTCAAAAAATTCAAATTTTCTTCTTTAAAAAGTCGCAATGGGACTTTGACTCAAGATAAATTTTCTTTTGACTCTAGCATGTGAAATAAGCTTTACAATAATAAATACAAGTACATCAAGTGACCAAATATACATTATGAAGACTGACCATAATTACAAATTCAACACTCCCTCTTAACTAGGGAGGTATTCATAATCACTATCATAGGTGTTCTCAAGTTGACAAATTTCTCTAAGAAAAGGCTATATCAAATCATCATCATCATGATTAGCATCATCTACCATCAGCATCTCTGCTAGTAGCCATATCTAGGGTGGTACCAAACCCACGGCTCACCATCAGCATACCAAGACTCACTCCTCCAAAGCGATCGGTACTAAAAGTTGAAACTCAACCCTCCTAGGGAGTACTAGCAAGCAGTCACTCGACCCACCTGGTGAGTACTTGCTCAACCCTCTCGGCGAATACTCGCTCAACCCTCCTAGGGAGCACTTCCTCAACCCTCGTATGGGAGCACTCTAGGCCCTGATGCTGAAAGACCTCACTCAACCTACCTGGTGGGCACTCGCTCAACCCTCCTAAGGAGCACTTCCTCACACCTCCTAGGGAGCATTTCCTCACCCCTCCTGGTGATTGATCGGGTCTTGATGCTAACAGACCTCACTCAACCCTAACTAGGGGAGTGATCGGATCTCCTCACCGAGAGGCACTTACTCAACCCTACCTAGCGAGTACTGTGAACCTCTTAGACCATTCTGCCTCTCAGAAGAATGTCCATCCATGTTGGTGTCATATCAACACTTCCTCTCAACGAGAGAGGTAATCTCCACAAGCCTCAACTTGTCTCTGAAGGACACGAACTTGTCTCTAGGCAGTGGCTTCGTCATAACATTAGTTGGCTGCTCATTGGTGGAGATGTACTCAAGCCTAATTGCTCTCCTCTTCACCATGTCACAAATGTAGTGGTACTTGATCTCAATATGCTTCGACCTATCATGGAACACAGGATTCTCTAAAATTTTCACACAACTTTGATTATTGTAATATATCACTGTCGGTTCTAACTCTTGGTCGAACAATCCTGCAAACAACTTTCGAAGCCACACTACTTTTGTACACACTTCATTTGCTGCAATGTATTCTACTTCTGCAGTGATGAGAGCAACAAACCTTTGCTTCCTGCTCATCCAAGATATCATGGCAGAGCCCAAGCTTAATCATACCCTTGAAATTCTCTTTCTATCATCATCACTTCCTGCCCAATCAGCATCTATGTATCCCTAAAGTTGTACATCCTCGTTTGCAACATATCTCAGAGCATATTTCGTAGTACCAAGTAGATATCTCAAAATGTGCTTCGTTGTAATCCAATGTTCATGCCTTGGTTCAACCTAGAACTAGCTCAACATATTCACAGCAAAGCAAATGCTTGACCTAGTGTTAACCAAATACATCTCCGGTACATCAATGGATCTACCAAACTAGATTTGAGCCTCTTAACTTCTTCAAATTCGTCACCATGGGAATATACATGGATTTATAATCCATCATACCAAACTTCTAAAGGATCTCAAACACATACTTTCCTTAACCAAAGAAGACTTTGTCAAGTTTCTGCCATAATTCCAATACCAAGTAATAATGCATCAACCTAAGATCCTTCATATCAAATGCAGAAGCCAACTGCTTCTTATGCTGAATAATAAGAGACTCGCACCAATCAAAAACAAATTATCAACACAAAGTAGTAGGATCACAGGTGCATTCTTTGCAACCTTAAAGGTTTGGATCGGCATCACTTTTGGTAAATCCCAGTCACGTCAAATAGCTTTCAATGTGAGCATACCAAGCTCTTGGAGCTTGCTTAAGTTCATAAAAGGCCTCCTTTAACCTGCAAACATGAGACTCCTTCCCATGCACCTCAAATCCTTGACGCTGCTCTATGTACACCTCTTCCTCGATCACACCATTGAGGAATGTAATCTTTACATCCATTTGATGTAAATTCCATCCCATCGAAGCAGCAAGAGAGATGATGGATCTAATGGTGATGTATCTGGAACTTGGAGCAAAGTTCTCATCATAACCTTCTCCCTCTTTCTAGGAAAATCCTCTAGCCATGAATCATGTCGTGTACTTGTCGATACTTCCATCTGCAGCATGTTTGATCTTGTATATCCATTTGGAAGTTACCACAAACTTTCCTTCCGACCTTGGCACAATCTCTCGGACATCATTCTTCATGATCGAATGATATTCTTCATTCATAGCTTCCTTCCACACTTGCTGGCTAGTTGCTTCTTCAGAAGTGGAAGGTTCTCCATCAATCATATTAGTCATGAGAGTTACATAACTGGAAAACCTTTTAGGTTTCTTAATTTCTTTGGATGTGCCATCAGGAGTTGCATATCCTTTTGCTTCTTCCAATGTAGATATAAGCCATATTGATATTTTTCTAATCTCTGGAACAACAACTGGTTCCACTGGTTCATGAGGCCCTTCTAACTCTGCAGGACCTTCTATAGAACTTGAATGCTCTTGTCTTGAAGCCTCCTTCTTTACTTCATCGAAGGAATCCATGGAGACTTCTTTAGATCTATTCTCACTACTTGAAAACGGTTTCTTGATATTCTTTCCAAGAGCACAACCTTTACAAACACCTTCATGTTCTATCTGCAATTCAAGGACACCTGAAACTATTCGATTCAATTCAGGTAATGCTCTGTAATGAAGATGTCCATATGTTCTATGCCATAGCTCACTTGGATTGATTTCTTCATGAACTAGGGCTTGAGTTGGTTGATTCACAAATCTATACAATCTTCCATCATGAATCCCGATAACCCTAGCATTGTCTATACTAGAGCCCTTGGACCATACAAGTACTTTGCCATCCACAAAAGCTACTCTATCTCCTTTTTCTTCTAAACATGAAACGAAAACGAGATTCTTTTTCAAACCTAGTACATATAGAACATTGAGATGTACATTATTACCAAATTCCAACTCTATGGATGTTTTTCCAACTCCTTTGACTACATAGCTATTATTGTCTCCAAGCTACCCTTTGAGACAACCTCTTCTCTGTCATGCTAGTAAGATTTCTGCAATCTCTGATCATATGTCTTGATGCACCACTATCCACCAACCACATGTCATCATCATCTGCAATAGAACCTATTAGAGCAAAAAAATAGAAGAAGTCCTTGTCACCTTTGGGCTTCTTTGGATGTTCATCTTCAACATCAGTTGCAGAAGCGTGTTGTTTTCCTTTCCTCTTTTTGTTGTTAGCCAATTCAAAATAATCCTTCTTGAAATGTCCATATTTCTGACAACCATAGTATTGAATTCTTGACATGTCCTTCTTTCCTTTTCCTTGAGAGCCACTCTTCTTCTTTCCTCTACTTCCTTTGAAGCGAGCTGCAAATGCTTGAGTAGCTTCTTCCTTCCAATCTCTTGATATGAGTCTTGATTCTTCTTGAGCACAAGAGGCCCACATTTCTTCAAATGAGGGAGATTCCTCCCTGCTGGTTATCCCTGCTGCAAATGCATCCCATGATCTAGGAAGCCCATTGAGTGTTGTAGTCACAAGCTCATTCTTAGGAATAGTTTCTCCAATTGTTGCAATTTGGACCTTTATTTGAGAAATCCTTACAAAATATGAAGCAATCACATCATCATTCGTCATCGTAACATCACGAAGTCCATTCTTCAAACTCATGGCTTGAACAACATTCTTGATAGTGTATAGATTTGTTAGGGCATCATACATCTTAGAGGTATCCAACTTTGCAATGTAGGGGATAAGATGATCTCTAATGGAGTCAACAATGAAGCTCATAGCATTGAGATAATCTTCCTTAAACTTCTCCTTTCTTGTTGCATCTGTTGGTTCCACACAACTTTCCCTATCACGATATCCAATACTTTGTTCTTTGCAAGAATGATATCAATCCTAAGTTTCCAAGCCCTAAAGTTTGAGACTGAGATAATGGCCCAATTGATAAAATATGAAAATGCAAATGCCTTAGATCTGATCCAGTGAATCTGCCTTAGATCATTGTTCGATCTGCTTGATAGATCTGCATCTCCAAACTCCCTTTTGTACTACCTCAAACCCAATACTCTTGTATACTATGTTTATCTCCTCTCCTCAGCCTTGCTTTTATAACTTTAAATTGAGCTAAAACCCTAAACATAACCCTAATCTCAAAATGATTGACAACAAAGATTAGATCTCATCTAATTGAGATCAATGGTTGAGATTAAAACGTATTCACTAAAGTAAATTGCTTTACTTTTTCTAAGTTTATATTAGCTTAATAAGCCAACATATTAATATCGTGCATCATGGGTGAGATGCCTTGAAAGTAAAGTCGAAAACATTGTCTCTCAAGCAAGGAAAGTGAACCATATCACTTGTTGAGTTGGGATTGAAAGCCATTACTCAAATTAAATCATAGTTGCAGCCCTAAAAAGTGTACATTGTGGTGATCCCAATCTCACTCCCTTTGAAATAGAAGTGATAATCTTGGACACTTCTAACTCCATAACCTTAGTTTTAGTAAGGTCATCCACTAACTTTCTGTGCAACCAGAAACTAGAAAGGGCAACAATCTGTCTCAAAAGCCCCTTTAGAGCAGGAAGCCAAGAGGATCATGTCATCAACGGTTAAAAGCAAAGAATCAAGATATGATGCAAGAGACAACCATCCTTTCCTTGTATGTATTCCTCGATAAAATATTCCATCCCATCTGTATGTAGATCCCAAACAAGGTTGGAGAGCAAGGGCAACCTTGTTTGACTATTTTTGCTCTAAAGTCTGAATGAAGTTTGAGAATCCATGAATAGTGACCACTATAAAGACAAACAATGATAGACTTGTAGAGAAACTTGAAACATGTCGATAAATGTAATGTTATATGTAAAAAAAAAATGTTAGTGGTAAGCTAGAATTAAAAGATAGATATCTTAATGTTAGTTATTAATTTATTAGTCAACATAATTGTTATTCTACCAATGGAACAACACTCTAGTTGTAACCGGTTATATAGTTACGTAAGGGGTTAGTCCATAAAAACATTGTGTCTTATCTGTAAAGGCGTTTAAATTATATCAATAAAAACGAAATGAAAAAATGATCTCTTTGAGGATCAACCCCAATTTGCGTGATTCTTCCTCTCTAGTTGTTTTTTTTTCCAACAAATGCCTACAAAAGTAGTGTAATGTCCTCTCCCAATTGATTGGCTAAAGGAGGACGAAATAGCCTATTCAACACCACAGGCTATAGCCTTGATAAAGTGGGGAAACCCAATTTTTCCAATGTTTGGGGCAACATTAGGAAAATATTTGGGTTGGTTGGGGAAAAAACACAATTTGGGAGTTGCATTGCAACCCCTCACATTTGAGAAAACCCCTTGACAAAATCTATAAATAGAGAACACTTGGAATCAACTTGGCCTTATCAATTTGGATCAAAATATATATATTTCTTGAGTTGTGGCCCTGAGGGTTTTAAGACCCCTCTTCATCTACTAATTTCGGAGGTGAAAGATTCCACCCTAGTTAGTTATCATTCCTCATTCATCTTTTGTTGTTATCTGTGTTGGAAAATTTGTGGACATTGGCATTGAACAAATTTGTCTAGTACAACTTATTCACTTGAAGCAACTCAACACTAGCTTGATTAATTAAGGAAAATTCTTTGTGCTGATGTGGAATAGTTATCTCTATCTCAAGCCAGCAAAAGACCATCTATCCATTGATTTCTATGAGTTTTGTTTGCAGCTTGGAAGACGAGTCCGATTTAAGGATAGCAAGGCATAAACCACAATTGCAGGGAACAACCACAAGGTCGCAGCCGCAGGGGCTGAAGTGCCATGTCTGACTGCAGGAACCGCAAGGAAGAAATCTTCATTCTGGCACAGTATTTTGGAGCAGCTTTAATCTGTTTCAGTGGATTGTATGGTTGATAAATTTGTTTAAGGAGATTGAAGTAGTAACATTATTATTGTGTTGTTTACAAAATCTATTATTATTACAAATTGGGACTATATTGGTGGATCAAGTGGATTTGACAGGCATACTATTCATGTGGTGATCTGCCCTAATTTATTATGGTTTTGAGAATCATATTATTGTTGAAGTATTTATATTAATCATGCATATCTCTTGTTGTATGAATAGATGAATATGTGTCGTTGTTCTGTAATCTTCTCTGATTCATTTGGAAACCCTAGTCAGCATTAGAGCTCTAAGGGTAATAAAATTACCCTAGGTCATTACAGTGGTATAAGAGATGAGCATCCTGCCAAATTGTGAGTGCATGAGCCTTGAGATACAAGAAATGTCACAGTAAGAAAGAAAAGGATTACCCATAGTATAGTTATGGAGGAAAGAAGAGGGCAAGGAGAACAAGCACCTGGCATCTTATTGAACGCAATACCAATGGCCAAGATGCTAATGCAAGGATAGAGCAGATGGCACAACTTATTGTCCAAGCTATAAACAAATCTAGGTAACAGTGGATTGAGTGTTGGTAACAGGACTGGTGCCAAAGGAAGCAGCAGCCACAATCCTGGCTCTTCCAATGTTGCTACTCAAGCTAACAACAAGGCAACTAGTGGAAGAGGTCACAAACCCTTATTTCCTCGATTTTTAGATAATAAGACAACAACAGCCAAAGGAGCAGCAAAGAAAAATGGACTCCTTGATGAATACTTCAAGAGTATGTAGCACTAAAAGAGAATACACAGGCAGCCATGACTTTCCAAGAATTCAGCAACATCAAATACAGAAATAGACCCAAGGATAGAAAAAATTTGATACAATGTACAAGGTAAGTAAATTATACATCCCTTCTTTTGATGGATTAGCTAAAAGTTCAGTGAGAACTTGGGTGCAAAAATTGGACACCTACTTCAATCTCAATCCTATGCTAGAAGCAAACGCTATCCAATTTGCCACGATGCATTTGGAAGGGGAGGCACATGAATGGTAGTATAATGGATTGATCACCTTGCAGAACTCTAGTATAACTTCTTACATGGACTTCACCCAAAGGTTGCTAGATTGATTTGATCAAAAAGACCTAGAGATATAATTTAGAGAGTTGGCACAACTCAAACAGATTGGGTCACCAAACAAGTTTATCACAAAATTCGAACAAATTGCGGTCATGGTATCAAACATATCCAAAGAGAAATTGATCATGCTCTTCACTAAGGGATTAATGGAACCCCTGCATGGTTTGGTTAAAGCATGCATTGTTAAATTTCCATGAAACTCTGCAGCTACTTAGATGAATAACTTGAAATCAAGGCAACTGAAACTGAAACAAAATTTACTTTCACCAAGATACAGAGTTTCTTAATAATTTATAAGCAACGGAACAAAAAACACCAGAGATAAAAACACATCACACAAATTGACATGTTTGTTTACTCAAGAAACCCAACAGGGAAAACCTGTTATCTTTGTTGTGGTATTTTATTGATTGTTCTTGAGCAATCGTATCTATTACAAAGTAATTTGTCTCTAAGAAGACATACTACTACTTCTCACAAATCTCAGCTGATACAATCGATCTTGGCTTGCCTTGATCACTACTTGATCTCGGCCCTCTAGCATGCAACTGTTTACCCATTGAATCCTTGACCTGCCCTTTCAATCCCTTATCCCTACTCCTTGATCTTTGCACACTAGCAACCTTCTAAATCCTTGCGCAAATCATCCTATTTCCTAGCGCAAGTCTAGTTCCTATTTTGTAGCGCAAATCCCCCTATTCTCTTACGCACTTGTGGTCTCCTATTTCTTAGGACACAAGCTCATAAATTTGTGCACAATCTTCCTAAATCCTTGCGCACTTTTGATCTCCTATTCCTTAGGACAAAAGCTCTTTGCGGTCTCCACAATCAAGGATAATCTCACAAACCTTGTGAATTGTCTTGTCTCACAAACCTTGTGAACAAAACTTCTGATTCCCTATGACTCCGTCCTCCTCTTTATAGACCCAATTCGAGCATGCAAGAGACCTAGCTCAATTTAGAAACTCGAGTTCTGATTGACAGGTTAACTGAGAGTACAACTGATTCTCTCTCCAATCAACACTTGGAGTATTAACTCGTTCTACCTTCAATCAAAAGACTGAAGACTAACTCGCACTAGCTAAACTTGTAACTGCCACGTCGTTCTATAGTCAAACTGATGAAGACTCCACTTAACTGAAGCTCCAATTCTACACATGCCATCTTGATTATTATTCCAATAAACTAGAATAAACTCAGCCTAACTAAAGTCTAACTCATGAGCTTGCACTCATACTGAGAGAAAGACAACTCAAGGTCTTCAGCTAAGGCAAAAGCCAAAATACCTTTACTCACTAAATTTCCAACATTTAGGCCCGCCACTCTACAAGATGCCATCAAGAGGACACAAGAAATGGCAAATGCATCAACTGTAGCTAAAGTTCTTTCCAAGCCATCCATCCCTTAAAAAGACAAGGATTAAAAACCCTTTCAATGCAATTGGACTAAGAAGGACAGGTTGGATGATAAACTCAAAACGAGCTAAGGAGAAAGAAACTATGTTTCACTTGTTAGGAACCATGGGAGCCTAGACATCGATGCTTAGGCAAAGGAAAAATCCATTACATTAAAGTAGTCTCCGACGGCGAGGACGAAGAAGAACCCACCCCAAATGATGAGCCTAGCAGCCCTGAGGAAGAATAGCCACATGAGGAGGCTAAAGAGGAGGAAAAACCTCACGAGGAGAAGAAAACCCAACCGATTGTTAAAATTGCTTCTCTATCAAGAACTCCCAAGTATTACACTTTCAGAATCAGGGGAGTTATCAAGAGGCAACGCATCATAGCCTTAGTGGATAGAGGAGCTATGCTCAACTTTATTGATGCAACGCTAGTAGCAAAAAGAGGTCATCCCACATAAGAATTGGAAGGCCTCGAAGTGATGGTAGCAGATGGATATAGTCTAGATTGCACACGGAGATCCCAGGTCTGAGTGTAACACTTGGTAATTACACTATCACTATTGATTTCTATGTAATAGATCTTGTAGATACCAATGTTGTGTTGGGATTCGAAGGTTATGATCGTTGGGAAAAATCACCATGAATTACCAAGCAATGGAGATGGAACTCAAGGCATCGAATGGCATCGAATGGATGCCATATTTAGGTATCGAAACGTAGCATATGTTGTAGAATGTGTGATAACAACCAAAAGACACCCAGTAGTAGCAGCCCATAGTACAAGGCAAGCATTCAACAAGTGCTAAGTAAGCATGACCAGGTATTTGACAAGATTCCCCCAGGACTACCTCCTAAAAGAGGGTTGGAACACATTATAGGGTTGGAAGAAGGAGCCAAGCCTGTAATCACCACACCATACCGACACCCAAAAGGATTCAAGGATGAGGTAGAAAAGGCAATCCAAGAATTCATCACCATGGGCCACATCAAACCCAGCTCAAGCCCATTTGCCTCATCAATAGTTTTGGTTAAAAAGAAGGATGGCACATGGAGGATGTGTATTGACTACCGAGCACTCAACAAAAATACCATCAAGAGAAGTTACCCCATTCCCAGGATCGATGAAGTATTAGATGAATCGCATGGAGTCGTATACTTTTCAAAGATTGACCTACAATCAAGATATTATCAAATTCGGGTTAGAGAACAAGATGTGCCGAAAACAGCTTTCCGATATCACTAAGGACATTTTGAATTTTTGGTCATATCATTTTGGCTTAACCAACACTCTTGCCACACTCCAATCTTGTATGAACAACATCTTCAACAAGCAGTTAAGGAAATTCTTACAAGTATTTTTCGATGACCTCCTCATAAACAGAAAGACATGGGAAGGGCACTTGGGACATTTGGACGAAATTTTGAGCATAATGAAGGAACAATCACTTCATGCCAAAGCTTCAAAGTGTGAAATTGGGATGACAGAAATTTTGTACTTGGGACATATAATTAGTGTGCAAGGGGTGAAGTTGCATCAGGAGAAGATTCAGGCAATATTGGATTGCCCTATTGTTAAATTTTATGGTATGTTCTATGCTTGCAACAATGACTTCAATGTCTTATTAGCCCAATAATAATTCCACTTGATAGCAATCACAATAAATTTCAACAATCACTTTGTATTTACTTCAAATCGTCATTGACATTAATTGTAGATAGAACATCATCAACAATATGCACAAGAAGACAAGCCAGGACAATGTACACAGAGATTTAGGCTAATGCCAAGGAAAAACCCCACAAGGGGAAAAACCAACCAATCCTTCTTATTGGTTAGTATTAAATGTTCAGCAAAGAGAGAAGATCCACTTTACTACAACGACGATAAAGTCAAAATAAACACTTTGGCTATCCAAAGAAAGATGACCAACCAATATCTAATGCCTAAACAAGAAGCCCAATCTGATCCTATCAAAGTTTGCAATTTTGAAACTGGCAACAGCAGTCAAGGTGCCATAACCAGTCAAGTCAACCTAGATCAAATTCCAGTCAAACTGCCTCCAAAGAACTTGATCAAAGAAACAAGGAACTCGGCCTCAAGAGCTAGTCAAATACAACCCAAAACAGTGAAGAAAAACCAGTCAATGTTCTATGGCCAAAATCAATAGTCTTGCCTGCGGTCAACGCTAGTCAACAGGCTCTGAAAATCTCGATCTGTGTGCCAATGAATGCAGCCAGCCCAAACAAAATCTCACGAAGTCAAAACACAGTCAAACAGTCCCAGAAAGTCCATAGTCAACATTGGTCAAAGTTGGTTGAAACAAAAAGTCAATGGAGAAGATAAAACAGGGCAAAAACCCTTCGGCCTGTGTGGAGAAGAAGTTGCCTCAAATGTTGTGCAAACCAATCAAAAGAGAGAGATGTTTTGTGTGATTAAGATATGCCAAAATGAGGAGATATTATATTCTATTGATAGTGATCAATGTGGGGGTCAAGGTTCATGACATTTCACTAATGAGCCGACTAGAAGATGAAGTCGACTTGAAGATGAGGCCAACTTGAAGAAGAGCCATTTGTAGGTGTGTAGAAATTCTAATTTTCAAGGTGAAGGGAGATGCCATCAAGGGTGATCCAAAGGTGTAATGAGCCATCAAAGGAGGGGCGTTCAAGTCGGGGGAATTAGCCCTAGTTGTGATCTTTAACACCTACACCTAAGCAACTGACAGAATTACGAGGGTTCGAAGGATTCTCGTTGTTAGGTGCACCTCTGATGATCTTAAAAGGGGCATTCAAGTGGACAAAAGAATCAAACAAGGAGTTTAAAGCTCAAGAAAGTGATGAGCTCATGCCCAATATTAGCACTTCCTGATTTTAGTCAACCTTTTGTATTAGAGTGCGATGCTTCAAGAGAAGGAATAAGAGATGCACTTATGCAAAAGGAACATCTGATTGCGTTCAAAAGCCAAAAATTCTAGGATTCAAAGAGACTTTACTCCATATATGAAAAAGAGATGCTAGTTATTATGCATGCTTTGGCAAAGTTCAAGCAATACTTGGTAGGGAGCAATTTCATTATCAAGACAGACAACAACTTACGTCATATCTTGGAACAGAAAGACCTAAACGAAAGACAATAGAAGTAGGTATCTAAGGTTTGTTAATGCTCAAAGTAGCAGGGGTCCTAGGAGGGGATCCTATAGAGCAACTACTAGGTCAAGGGCAACAATGGAGCGATAGCCCATTGTCACCTCAACTAAGGCTCCCTGCTCTTTACAGACTTTAATCGATGGGAGGAGACTCAGTATAAGGGGATCACTAGATGAATGGATCAAATAGAAGGATAAGGAGTGATTCTAAAGGCCTATTCACAAGAGAGACTCAATTATATGGCTTTCTTGCTTGAAAAGCAAGGTGACATGCTCTCTAGGAATGGCTAAGAGGATTCTTGAGGCTAGGGTTTGGGAATATATCTTCTCAAGAGGTTTCATAGACCCGAAAATACTTATGGAGAATTGGCATTTACGTGATCTTTGTGGAATTGGAGTTATAAAGTTGCAGAACCACAGAGAACCCAGGTGGACCCAAACTAGGTCAAAGGTATGGATTTGATCGACCAAAGAGGAGGTTGACATAATTAGGGAAGAGAACAGGATCAAAGAATTAATTTTCTTTTGAAATTTGAATGCAATGATATAAGTGAGGACACTAACCCAAAATCAACCTAGGGAGAGAAATGATCCTTGAGCTAGGGCTTGCGATATCTTGGGATTCCATCGTCTGATTGTGCTCAAATTTGGAGGGACCCTTGAGAAGACCCCAACGCAGTTATGGACCAATTTTCAAGGTGTTTGAATGGCTACAAAAGATTTTGTGTGATGCCCTAGGATGGGAAAAGTGAAGAAAAAAGAGGGAAATTTGACCACCAAAGGGATACGAGGATCAGTGCCTTATTTCTTGGGCTTAATAGAGTCAAGATACACATAGATCGAGAATTCCGTGTGCTAAGGAGCTTTAACTGATCTTTGTTAACCTCCCCAAGGGCAGGAACTAGGTCAATACAGATTTATACTTCAAATTTGTCAAAGAGATGAAGTTTCGAGGTCTTTCAACCTAAGAGGTGCCTCTATGAACATTCACCCACTCTCTTCAAGTACAACGCATGCATTAAATCACTAATTCAAGGTTCCCAGAAGAATTTTGAATTACTTTAACCCATACAAGAATAACGATAATCATAACATGCAGTAAACCAGTGAAATAGCAAAAATAACATCAAAATTCGACTTACATGAGAGAGAGTATATCCATTCATCAAATTGCATTAGAAAGAAGCTCCAAAGATAATAGTGATAATCCAAACATCATAGTGCATTAAGAAAGCTCCAAAAGTTTACTCAGCAAAAAGTGCGAAAATCTCTCAAGTGGTACTAATCCAATCCAAGTGATGATGATGAAAATGAATCATCTCACTTCTCTTTATACAATCCTCTAAGGGATTCGAATGGCCTAATTAGGACTAATAATGCCCCTAAAATAAAATAATGTGCATAACAACAATACTTTTGGTGACAAGCCCACCAAAATAGCTCAATAAAACAAGAATAAGCCTCTCAAAATGGCAGAATGATCAATATAATGAGTCTTGGGCCTTTGAGGAGGCCTAATGAAGTCCTAGGGTGCCATGATGTAAAACTGGACTCCAAACATAGTGGAAAAGGGGTCGGCCCCTTGTTTTCCAAGCAAGAACCTGTGGTGCTCTCAAGTGGGTTTAGGGACATAAGGACATCCTCATGGGTCTCCAGGTGGATCGAAAATGCCTGTAGACCATTTGTAAGAGATAAGATGATGACATAAGCTCTCCCTCTACAGTGGCAGACATCCTCTGGAACATGTAACATCTGCCAAGTGTATGGTGCATTTGTGGAGTTGGTTGGGCATGGTGAACCAGGTGCATTATCCTCATCCAAAAGGTGGAACATGAGCAATCAATGAGTGGTGTTGGGGATCCATGAAGTACTCTCTGCTATGGTGGAGGCCCATGGCTCTCAACGCTCACCCTGCAAGTGCCAATGTAGCCCTCTGGAGAGCTAGGACCCCTTATAGGGTGACCAAACCCAATATGGAGACCCACCTGCAATCTTGCATAAGATTCAATGCATCCCCTTGCCCTCCAACACAAAAAATCATTAGAATAATCAAGTAAAAGGGCTTACAAGTCATGGAATCAATGCGACACTTCATGGTGGCATGCCCTTCCATAGTGGGCTTTGGCATGTACAGGTGTCTCCAAGCTCAATAAGGGGTTAATCAAGGACCTTATTAGGTGGTTTCAACCTTTAAAGGGGGTGATATGTCCATGATACATCCCTCAAGTGGCAAGTGGAAAATGATATAGTAATGGAACGAAGTGGGGATCAAGGGAATCATCCAGACCACATCTTGGTACAAGGGTAGCTATAATAATGGAAGCCCACACCTGGGTATATGAGTGTAGGAGGGAGCAAATAGTGGTATATGAGTTACCGCAACCTTTGTATTTCCACCCTTCATATGCCTTTTGTCTTTGATTGATTTTTCTTCATAACTGCTCGGGGCTCTAGGGGATTATAGCATGATGTGTAGTATATAGCAGTGGATACCCCCTTAAGGTGGGGCGGTTCATCGCCCACCAGGGGTTGAGACAATCATGGGTTCCTTAATGATGGAGAGGGCTCATCTAGGGCCCATAAGAACCAGGGTGATGACCATGGATAAGGGGTAGAGCTCATGTTTGGCTTTTGCCCACGTGGTGAATTTGTATGTCCTGAAAATCTTTTACATTTTGCGTTACATTTCCTATTGAGAGTGGCCAAATTATGCTTTTTCTTTCCTTTCTAGCTGCATCAACCTCCGGGGCATCATTCCAAGCTCGACCTAAGGTTTGGACAAGGGGAGGGCAGGCTAACCCTGTGTGGACCCCATGGACACATGTGGACCCAGGTGAGAAAAGAGATGAATAGAGCTAAAATGAGTGGAAGGGGGTGATGTATGTGGTGTCAGAAAGCGGGACCACGCAACCAAAGTCGGGATTCTCCATGTAGTGCCAACCCTAAAGCTAGTCGCTAGTAAAGGAGATCCCACGGAACTAAGATAAAAGGCTAACCAAGGAATTGAGCAGTGGAGACAAGAGTACAGACCTAGCCCACTCTTTGTGCCGAATCCCCCTACCAATCCATGCCCAAAAATGCCCATGACAAGTAAGGAAAATTACTTAGCTACACCAATGAAAAGCTGGCATACCTTCGGGGTCTAGAGGACCACCTTCAAATATACAATCATTACAAGTGGGCGAGGGACCACATGGTTGGCTCGAGTGGCGGAGATAACGGCACATCGAGCTATCTAGTGGCGGGAAGGGGCTGTTGGCTGTACGCTAGGCATGGTGAACCAGGTGCATCATCCTCATCTAAAAGGTGGAACACGAGCAATCAAGGAGTGGTGTTGGGGATCCATGAAGTACTCTCTGCTATGGTGGAGGCCCATGGCTCTCAACGTTCACCCTACAAGTGCCAATGTGGCCCTCTGGAGAGCTAGGACCCCGTATAAGGTGACCATGCCCAATATGGAGACCCACCTGCAATCTTGCATAAGATCCAATACGTCCCCTTGCCCTCCAATACAAAAAAATCATTAGAAAAATCAAGTAAAAGAGCTTACAAGCCCTCTGGAGGGCTAGGACCCCGTATAAGGTGACCATGCCCAATATGGAGACCCACCTGCAATCTTGCATAAGATCCAATACGTCCCCTTGCCCTCCAATACAAAAAAATCATTAGAAAAATCAAGTAAAAGAGCTTAAAAGCCCTCTGGAGGGCTAGGACCCCGTATAAGGTGACCATGCCCAATATGGAGACCCACCTGCAATCTTGCATAAGATCCAATACGTCCCCTTGCCCTCCAATACAAAAAAATCATTAGAAAAATCAAGTAAAAGAGCTTACAAGTCATGGAATCAATGGGGCACTTCATGGTGGCATGCCCTTCCATAGTGGGCTTTGGCATATACAAGTGTCTCCAAGCTCAATAAGGGGCTAATCAAGGATCCTATTAGGCGGTTTCAACCTTGAAAGGGGGTGACATGTCCATGGTACATCCCTCAAGTGGTCGGTGGCAAATGATATAGTAATGGAACGGAGTGGGGATTAGGGGATTCATCCAGACAACATGTCATGGTACAAGGTTAGCTATAATAAGTGAAGCCCACACCCAGGGATGTGAGTGTAGGAGGCAGCAAATAGTGGTACATGAGTTACCTCGGCCTTTGTTTTTCCACCTTTTTCATGTGCCTTTTGCCTTTGATTGATTTTTCTTCATAACTGCTTAGGGCTCCAGGGGATGAGAGCATGATGTGTAGTATATGGCAGTGGATACCCCCTTAAGATGGGGCAGTTCATCGCCCACCAGAGATTGGGACAATCATGGGTTCCTTAACGACAGAAGGGGCTCATCTAGGGCCCATAGGAACCAAAGTTATGGCCATGGATAAGGGGTAGAGCTCATGTTTGGCTTTTGCCCATGTGCTAAATTTGTATGTCCCAACCATCTTTTGCATTTTGTGGTACATTTCATGTTGAGAGTGGCCAAATTATGCTTTTTCTTTTCTTTTTAGCTGCATCAACCTTTGGGCATCATTCCAGGCCCGACCCAAGGTGTGGACAAGGGGAGGGGGAGGCTAACCCTATGTGGACCCAACGGACACATGTGGACCCGGATGGGAAAAGAAATGAATAGAGCTAAAATGAGTGGAAGGGGGTGATGTATGTGGTGTCGGGAAGCAGGACCAGGCAACCAAAGTCATAATTCTCCAAATAGTGCCAACTCTAAAGCTAGTGGCCAGTAAAGGAGATTCCATGGGACTAGGATACAAGGCTAACCACAGAATCGGGCAGTGGAGACAAGAGTACAAACCTAGCCCACTCTTTCTGTCGAATCCCCCTACCAATCCATGCCCAAAAGTGCCCATGGCAAGCAAGGAAAATTACTCAACTACACCAATGAGAAGTTGGCATACCTTCGACGTCGAGAGGCACACCTTCAAACATACAATCATAACAAGTGGGCGAGGGACCACATGGTTGGCTGAAGTGGCAGAGATAATGGCACATCGAGCTATCTGGTGGCTACAAGGAGTTGTTGGCTGTCAGCGAAGAACCATCTAGGAGAAAAAAATTCTCCTATATACACTACCCACAGGTGGTGGGTAATAAAGTCCAAGCTTATGATTTTGACATTATATACGTAAAGGGTAAGAAGCATGTTGTGCCCAATGCACTTTCCAGGAAACCAACAACATGTTGTAATATTCCTAAGTAGGAATGTGAGTGATATTAAGCAAATACATAGTGCAACAGCATATAAAAATAAAAACACACATTAGACATCCATGAAAACGTTGCCAATCAGGAACTGCTAAGCCATATTATTAAAAATCAGAGGGCTAGATACAATACGAAATGGATTGGTGCACCTGAGCTTGTCCCAATGAACAAGCAAGACCAACCCCAGGTAGGAAAATAGTTAAGCTGAAGGCTAGACCACTCTGCACTGCGCTGCCCCTATAAACCACTGCCCTGCTGAACTTCGACCTGCTTGTTAAACACACATGGGGAGCGAGAAAGATATAAATGATAAAGCATGCATTACAATTTTTATTCACAAATGATACATATTTATAGTACATGTGGTGATCGTTGGGATTCACATCCCAAGGTCCCTTGGACTGCTTTGTCCATTCGGCTTCCACACTAACCCATTTAGGATTAGGTGTCCAACACTGCTGGAATGTGCCCAAAAACTACCCAGAAAATTATATCCTTTCAACCCCGGACTCCATGGACAAAACCCAGAAAACCCAAAAGGGAATTTCGTTGGTTTTGACTTTGGATTTTCGGCCTCCTTGGAGCCTCTCCCCAATTTCGACTGCCAAATTCAACTTGCAGGAAACAGCCTGCAAATCCCTCTGCAAACATCTCTGAAATGTTGGCTTTACCTGTGCTATCCAACTCCTTGCTCCCTGGATGGCTCTTGGCCAAGATTGACTGCTCTCCCAAGTCCCTACGAATTGCTGCTACAGACCTATGCGCAATCCCTCTGCGCAAAAATTCGAATAACTGATGCACTGGTCTAGTTGGCTGCAAACTCCAGCGAAATTGTCCTCAACAAGCAGCCCCTTCAGTTCCCGGAACTCCCAGCAAGCAATGAATCTCTCTGTTGACTTCCAACTCCTCCTGTGTGTTTCTGGCTGCCCAGGAAGTACGCAGTTCCCTCTTTGCACTGATGGTTGAAGTGTGTGACTGTACCGAACTCCCTGAAACTCCTGTGGAATGGCCTCCCTAGGGTGGGCACGGATGGTCCCCCGAAGAAGAGGTTGAATCTCCCGCGTGAGAGATTCGTGGCTAAACAGTCGGTAGACTCGCTAAGCAGTAGAGCATGCAAAAGAGTGTTTGTTTGCAAATGTTCAAGATGGTTAAAAATGAGAGTTGATCCTCCTTTTATTACCTTGGGCCTCCTTAGCCTCATGTGGGCCCCTCCATCCATCCATTCGATTTCCCTCCAAGCTCATCGAATGGCTGCAAATTCCTCATGTGGGTGGCCCTCACATTCCACTAGATGCAAAATAAAGCTAAATTTCCCCCATAGTTCCTAAGTCTAAGTGTGGGGTCCTCCTCCTAAGTCAAAATTGTGCCAAAAATGTGTAGCTGCACCCTATGACTAATGTCCTTGAGAAGGGACATGACACATGTTCCCTCATGGAGATCAGAGAATAATGGAAAGCTCACCTCTTAGTGGAGTACGCCAAAAACAAGTTTGCCTGTGCACTAATGGATGGACTCATCCAAGACGACAAGTGCATGATAGATATTATTTTCTATGAAGACAAGATATATTTGGTCCCTAAATCCACACTAAAGGAGAAAATCATGAAGGCTACACATGAAATACCATTAGCAAGGCACCAAGGGTTCTTCAAAACCTACCAACAGATCAAGGAGCAATTTTCTTGTAAAGGCCTCAAAGATGATGTTTTAAAATACGTCAAGGAATGCATAATATGTCAACAAAATAAGGTCGAGCACACGCATTCCGCAGGTTTACTCCAACTCTTACCAATTCCGTAATAAAAATGGGAAAGCATCTCAATGGACTTCGTTACAAGGTTGCCCAAAGCACAAGGCAAGGACTGCATCTAAACAATGGTTGACAGGTTGACAAAATTTGCACATTTCTTTGCAATTCCAACTAATTATTTGGCCAAATAGGTAGCACAACTATTTTTCAAAGAAGTCTTCAGACTCCATGGACTACCTAAAAATATAGTTAGTGATTGGGATAGCAGATTTTTGAGTGCATTTTGGCAGGAACTCTTCAGGCTAGCGGGAACAGAATTGACCGCTAGCGCTAGCTACCACCCTCAAACAGATCGCCAAGCAGAGATAGTTAATAAGTGGATTGAGGGATACTTACATAACTACATGATTGGTCAACAAAAGGCATGGATTAAGTGGTTGTACCTAAGGGAGCATTGTTACAACACCACTTATCATTTATCTATTAGAATAATGTCATTCATAGCACTGTACAACTATGATGCCCCATCTTTTATCGACTTGGCCCTTAGAGATAGCAGGGCCCCATTAGCTAAAGACTGGATACAAGAGGTTGGGACATTCTCAAGATACTCAAAGGGAACATTCAAGCTGCTCAAAACCAGCACTGAACAGAACGCAGCTTCAAGGTAGGAGACCTCATTTTCTTGAGATTGCAGCCATATAGACAATCTACACTCAAGAAAAGCAGTGCAGAAAAGTTGAAGCTGAGATTTTATGGACGTCATAAAGTTCTTTGAAGCGTTGGCGAGATGGCTTACGAGTTAGAGCTACCGATAGAAAACAGAATTCACAACGTCTCCCATGTATCATGTCTCAAGAAGGCTTTCGAGTAGCAAGTCACCACTTTTATCGCCCCCTTTGGATGAAGAAGGACAACTGGAGCTAATTCCAGAAGCAATCATGGCAATGCGAGAAAAGAGAATGAGGGGTAGGGTGATTTCAGAATATCTTATTAGATGGGGAAACCTACCAAAAGAAGATGCAACATGGGAAGGAGAATAAATTTTACAGCATTCAAATTTCAAATTTCTAGAGGGCAAGCAATTTTGGGAAGGGGGGATTGTAATGTCCTCTCCCAATTGATTGCTAAAGGAGGACAAAATAGCCTATCCAACCCCGTAGACTATAGTTTTGATAAAGGGAGAAAACCTAATCTTTCCAATGTTTGGGGCAACATTGGGAAAATACTGGGTCAGCTAGGGCAAAAAAGCCCAAATTGGGGATTGCATTGTAACCCCACATTTTAGAAAACCCTTTGAGGAAATCTAGAAATAGAGGAGAGTTGGAACCAATTTGGCATCATCAATTTGGATGAAAATATATATGTTTCTTGAGCTGTGGCTGTAAGAGTTTTAAAACCCCTTTTCCTCTACTAATTTCAGTGGTAAGAGATTCCAGCCTAGTTAGTTATCATTACTCATTCATCTTCTGTTATTATTTGTGTTGGCAAATCATGGACATTAGCATTGAACAAATCTGTTTGGTACAGCTTATTCACTTGAAGCAGCTCAGCACTAGCTTGATTAATTAAGGAAAATTCTCTGTGTTGACTTGGAATAGTTATCTCTGTCTCAAGCCAGCAAAAGACCACCTATCCAAGGCTTTCTGTGAGTTCTGTCTGCAGCTTGGAAGATGGGCCTGATTTGAGAACAGAAAGGCATAAACCGTAACTGCAGGCCACAGCCACAGGGGCTGCAGGGCCGCAGCGACAGGGCCAGAGGCCACAGCTGCAGGGCCAGGGCCACATCTGGCCACAAGAACTGCAAGAAAAAATTCTTCATTCTGGCACAGTATTTTGGAGCAGCTTTGATTTGGCTCAGTGGATTGTCTGGTTGCTTTTGTTTAAGGAGATTGAAGTAGTAGGATTATTATTGTGTTGTTTACTAAATGTATTGATATTGCAAATTGGGACTGTACTGGTGGATCAAGTGGAATGGACAGGCATAATGTTCATAAGGCAATCAGCCCTAATTTATTGTGGTTTTGAGAATCATATTGATGTTGAAGTATTTATATTAATCACGCATATCTACTGTTGTATGAATAGATGGACGTGTGCTGTTGTTACATAATCTTCTCTAATTTATTTGGAAACCCTAGTCAGCATTAGAGCTCTAAGGGCAGTAAAATTACCCTACGGCATTACAAGTAGGTCCATGGGACTGCTGAGTACAATAATGCCAATACATAGTGGGAATGTGGAAAATGGCTCCTAAATAAAGCAAGATGCAGGAAATAAAGCACAGCTTTAATCTATGAAAAAATGAGCACCAATAAAACCTCATTCTCTGCTGAATCTTCTCTCATTCTCTCAATGAGTTCTTAGGAGCCACGCACTCTAAAGAAGTCACAATTAGTATTCAATCAATCTCGCACATAAACCCCACATATGATTCAATGTGTATTAAAAAACAGATGAAAATGGCTCGTATAATCAGTTCTCAATTGAAATAGACAAATCAGTAAGTCATTCATACAAACTTACTTGAGTTCTTTGGGGCATCCAGGGAATAACACTGATGCATAGTTTTTCTCCCCCTGACGAGAAACAAATACCTACAATGAAATGGAAAACATCAACAAAAAATAACATGTTTTGGTATATTCTCTTCAACCTATTTCAACAAAAAAGGCCAACAAATGGCATTCTCTTAATGTAACGTTTGATGCAAATTAGATTCTATGAATCTATTGTTTAGTTATGCATGACCTATACTATAAGTCTATGATAGAGAAAGAAGCCAAAAACAAGAAAAATTGATCAGGTAAATATCTAACTAAATTTCCATCAGTTATGCAGAAAGACAATATTACATGAACAAGTCCTAGTAAGACTCAATCAACCTTTATTGCAGCAAAGCGTGAACAAGGTTTTACTTAATTCTAGCATAATTAAAGATAGTTCACGACACTTTTAGCAACTCTGATTGCACCCTCTAACCAGTTCTTGAATCTCTCAGGGATTATACCACAAGGTACAAAAGCATGGACATATGAAAAGAAAGAAAAAACAGCTTGTTAGCATCATCAATATAACAATCCGTAGCTTAAATATTGTTGGGAACTTGGGAGTAAGCACAGTTTAGAATTTGCCCTTTTCTATGATGAAATTACCCAACCATAGATTAGTTTTCAGTGGATAATTCAGAATTCCTTTCCTCTTATACAAGCAGACACATCCTTAACCATCACCACCACTTGGAGAAGATATCTGTAAGGAAATAAAATAGAAGCCACAGCAAAACTCTGAAGCATGTCAGCAATTTATCCTTATCATTGCCAGAGGAGGCTCGAGTTCTTGCCCAAAAATGATTAAAGAAAAGTGTGGGGTTCTCAAATAATATTTTTTTTATTAAGAATTACAGTCACCCAGGAGTTTGATCCTCCACAAATGGTATTATAGGTTCCAATTTGAGTTGATCACAAGATAAGAGAAGATGATTTTATCAATGTGCAACAATGACCAAAAGGTAGGTCAATGAGACTCGGAATTACAATCAGTGATACCAATCCGTGAGAGTGCCCAGGTTCAACTAACTTTATTGAGAATCCCAAAAGAGTTAAGCAAGAAGTGCTAGCAGAATTTGGTCAGTCATAAGAATTTGTTACCCAGATTGGATTCAAACTGTTGGGCCAAACCCCCAATAATGTAATTAAGCTCTTTAGTTAGAAAGTCAAATATGTAAAGAAGCCACATAATAACTGTGTTTGATGTTTATTTTTTGCAAGACCATCTTCTTCATGCCCTTACTTTGTAAACTGCATGCATTCATAAAGTACAGAAAATGAAATCACTGCTTACTGAAAACTGGTTTGCTATGATAGGAGCTTCATCGCAACTGCCTGGTATCAGCTGCCAACGCCTAAAGTCACCTCGATAACCTCTTCCTATGCTCCCCGCACTGCAAAATGTTTGGTTCGGTAGATTGTAAACATAACAAGAACAAAAATTTGCTCTGTTAAGAATATAAAATTTGTGACAGAAAATACATTTTTTCCTTTGCAAAAAAAGCTGAATCAACGAAAGAAAATATATCACGACTGGTCATTTTTTAACGCCTGAAATTGCAATTCTGTCATATAAAAAGACCTACCCCATCCCTCCAAGTGGAACACCGTGACAGGAATCCTTTGCCTCATTATTGAAGGGATTAATTATTGGCCTCTGCATATTGGGATCAAAGAAGTACCAATATGAACGAAATACACTGTTTAGGATAAAAGATTATCTACCGGAAATTTGTGAAATTCCCAGCTCTTATATTATAAGAAATACTATCAAACATTAGATGAGGTGACATGCAAAAAGTACCTACCCTTCCTTGAGAAACTTCTTCTTGAACATGACGCCACATTCGCAAACCTAAACCAGCCTGCATGGAAATTGCATTGACACAGAACATAAATGAAAAATACTAAAACTTCTTAATCCATCTGAAAGTTAAACAGAAAGCATCTGGTGCTGTACCCCATGCAAACATGCCTTAGTTGATGCAACTGTTCTGAACATGATGATGTGCACATATGTCATATAATACATTCCAAGTCCATACAATTTGACTCCTTAAGCCTACAGATATGAGGAAGCAACATTAGACCAAAGTCATCTTAAAGACTTTAACGTACCAGCTTGAATTTCTCCATCAGAGTCAAACTAAATTCAGTAAGAATATTAGAATGACTGTTTAGTTTACGACGCCATGCAAGTTGTTGAGAAAGCCCCGGATCATGCTGCTCCTGCATAAGGATCATCCATAACATGATCCAGGATCAACCATGTTAGAAAATAATGATAACCAAAGATGTTATGCATAAATAACCATTAAAAAAAGTGATTTTTTCGGAAACTCTTGCCCCCGAAAATAAAAAAATAGAAGTACAAGTTAGAGAGTGAAAACATTGGCTAGATGAAAAATCAGAGAACCCAACTACGGATAATAGGTGCAACTAAGCCCAAGGGGCTAGATTAACCAGTTGTTGCCAATGTTTCTGGGCATTTAGCTGGTTCCATGCCAGCAGGTACCGAATTCGAAATTCCAAATCCTCCTAGGTGAAGCACACCAGTCTATGCCAACAAGCTTAGTAGGGATGCCATCCACAAATCTGTGGAAGCATCCTTGGGTTTCCCCGCAACGATTTTCTTGGAAAAAAAATAAAAAAGAGGTGTAAATATATGGCAGATGTGCCCGCCGAAAAATATAAGAAATGCTTCAAGATTTTAGACATCTATTGCCATTTGGCTAAGAAATTATTTTTTGAAATTGCCCTCCCATCCAGCCTCATAAGGGAAAAAATGAATACCGTAACAATAGCAACTCACCGTCAAAAGACAAAAAAGACAGCGCAGCCAAGAATAAAAGGACTGGCATACTGCAGATTTACCAACAGAATATAGGAAAAGACATCTAAGATATTAGACACCATAAGAAAATAATCAATACAACAATGTGTGCATAAAGAAATAGAGAAAATAAAAAAAATGTCACATAAAGTCTCCAGCAATTGACAGAAGTCTGACAGTCAAGGCAAAGTTGAGACATCTTGGCATCATTGCTACTGCACAGCCTGCTTATTGAACGACAACCAACATAAGTCAGACTTCTCAAACCATGGTTACACCTTTTTCAGAAGTGTCAGGATGATATTCCCGCACTGAAAATTTTTCGATAAGTCATATTTGAAACCAGTGTAATACTAACTCTCAAGGTGCAGGAGCTTCCATTTCCTTCATTAAGTCCCTATATTGACAACAGCTATCTCTATGAAAGATCTCTAAAAGAGGAACTATCTTTGAATACCACACATTTCTTTACCTATGCAAGTTTTGTGAATATATGCATTGGATTTCTGTTGTAATGCAGCTGAGGTAATTGTTTATAGCCATTGACAATCCAGTGAACATAGACAACTTATAGTCCTATCAACGCCCTTTCCATTTTGTCATAAGAACTCTATCGTTACCTCATAGCTTACAAACATTCAAAAATAATGATTCAGTGAACCCCTTCTCTGTAAATAAACTTGACAATTTCAGCATACAGTATATCAATTTTATAACATGGTTAGGCATCATGATGTGCAATGCCAATCACAATATCCACCTACCTGAAAAAAGGTAAAACCAAATCATTCCTGACCTGAAGAAATATGTATTGGAAACTAATCAGTCTCACAAATTAGCAAAGCAAAGAACCTTTTCAGAAATTTAACAGCAATGGACACAAAATTTATACAAGTAAAACAGAATTAACCTATAGAATATGCCTGCCACTAATGGCAGGGCCAAAAGAACCACAGAATCGCCAAGAAAACAATGGAAGAAGTGGAACCCCTCAAGTATAAGCTTAACTTCGACAGAACCCTAGTTGCAATCCAAAATAAGAAGGATACAGCACAATTATCAGAAATAAAATGAAATAACCATGAATGACCAAAATGTGTCAATGGGACTAGGAAGTACAACATTTGACAACAGAAACAAGGAGTTGCATCAACTCTTGGGTTTGTTGCAACTGTAAACTTCCTCTGGCTGGACATTTGAGGTCAGGTTTGAAGGTTGCTTGACAATGACAAGCAAGGACTTAGGAAACTGACTTTTATGCCACAACCTGAATATGGGTTGTTCTGATTTCTCAACAGAGGTTATGATGCATATTCTGAGTATCTCAGCCTACTTCAGAGGTTCCTTGAGGACCAAGCAAAGTGTTGATTTTAAGGCGTGTTGGCACATAATTTCTGATCCATGTATGCAGGGATCTTTCTCTCTTTATGGATTATCACCATACCTTGGCATGTAAACCAGAGGTTTCCAGACCTCTGAACTTGTTTTAGAGGCTTTTAGTGAATTATTGCAAGTGATAGACCTTCTATAAGAGGATCACTCCATTTCGTTTTTCATCATCATCAGTTGTGGATTTCGGCCTCTCTAAAAGAGCTTGACTTAGCCTATTATGCTTCGCTACCTGAGGAGATGATCTTATGTGGGTTTTTCACTCCATTTCATTTTTCTTCATCATCACTTGTGGATTTTGGCCTCTCTAAAAAAGCTTGACTTAGTCTATTATACTTCACTACTTGAGGATTTATGTGGGTTTTTGCTATTGGAGATTAGTTTATGTATTGGAGATATCTTTTTAGCATTGAAAGAAGGCATGTTCTTGGAAAATTTGTGAGTATTTACTGCATATCTTTTATGGTGTTACATGTAATGAAATATTGTTAGAGTTTTCTATTTGTTCCTTGTTAAAATGCAATTTTTGATCCAAAAGTCTTGTTTAACTGCTGCATGTTTAATCTATTTTCCTTGAAATCCTAGAAGACTTCCTAGAGAACATTCTTCTAGTTAATTTATCCCCTCATAAAAAGATAACTAGGGTTTGGGACTAAAAGCTAGGGTTTTCCCCTTTACTCCATGTATGAATTTGATATCTTTAATAGTATAAACTTTAAAGTTTATACGAAATCATTCCTGACCTGAAGAAATATGTATTGGCAACTAATTAGTCTCACAAAATAGCAAAGCAAAGAACCTATTCAGAAATTTAACAGCAATGGACACAAAAATTATATAAGTAAAATAGAATTAACCTGTAGAATATGCCTGCCATTTATGGCAGGGCCAAAAGCACCACAGAATCGCCAAGAAAACAATGGAAGAAGTCGAACCCCTCAAGGTATAAGCTTAACTTCGACATAACCTTAGTTGCAATCCAAAATAAGAAGGATACAGCACAATTATCAGAAATAAAATGAAATAACCATGAATGACCAAAATATGTAAATGGAACTAGGAAATATAATGTTTGACAACAGAAACAAGGAGTGCCAATCGCATTAACTCTTGGTTTTGTTGCAACTGTAAACTTCCTCTGGCTGGACGTTTGAGGTCAGGTTTGAAGGTTGCTTGACAATGACATGCAAGGAAACTGACTTTTATGACACAACCTGAACATGGGTTGTTCTGATTTCTTATCAGAGGTTATGATACATATTTTGAGTATCTCAGCCTCCTTCAGCGGTTCCTTGAGGACCAAACAAAGTGTTGATTTTAAGGAGTGTTGGCACATAATTTCTGATCCATGTATGCAGGGATCTGTATCTTTTTATGGATTATCATCATACCTTGGCATGTAAACCAGAGGTTTCCAGACCTCTAAAATTGTTTTAGGGTCTTTTAGTGAATTATCGGAAGTGATAGACCTCCTATAGAAGGAGGATCACTCCATTTCATTTATCATCATCATCACTTGTGGATTTTGGCCCCTCTAAAAGAGCACGACATCGCCTATTATACTTCGCTACTTAAGGAGATGTGTTCTTATGTGGATTTTTTCTATTGGAAACTAGTTTGTGTATTGGAGACATCCTTTTGGGATTGAAAGAACGCATTTTCTTGGAAAATTTGTAAGTATTTACTGCATATCTTTTATGGTGTTACATGTAATGAAATATTGCTAGGGTTTTCTATTTGTTCCTTGTCTAAATGCAAATTTTTATTCGAAAGTCTTGGTAAATTGTTGCATGTTTAATATATTTTCCTTGAAATCCCTAGAAGACCTCCCAGAGAGTATTCATCTAGTTAATTTCTAACCTTATAAAAAGATAGCTAGGACTTGGAACTAAAAACTAGGGTTTTCCCCCTTACTCCATGTATGAATTTGATATCTCTAAATGTTTAAACCCCTTAAGTTTCCATCACCCAAGTAGGAAAAGGCATTGGGCTTCCATTGATGATCAATGTGTGAATTCTCCAACATTGGGACTAAATTTATGGACAAGACTCGGTTGCTCTGTATATGGCCTCCAGGGGGTTTAAGATTGTTATGATACTGCCAGACCTCACTGGGTGGAAAGACTATCTCTGCAATTTTTGGCATTCTAGTTAGTGAATTGGAGAATGACTGGTCCATTTGCCTGGTCAATGGCAATGTTGGAGATGAGGGGATTGGCAATTCCAGTGCATTGCGGACTTTCCAGCCTGAATGTGTGGTGAATCCCCTTACAGCGCCCCCCAATTTGGTCCAAAATGCTACATTTGTTTTTTTGGAGTCGTCAAATGCCGGGCTAACTGGTTGAGGTGAAGTAGCTACTTGGAGTTCGTAACTACAAAGGGATTCACAACCAATTTGAATCGTCTTCAGCCTCCATGTATCCCTTTGTCTGCATGGTTGATATCTTCTTTGTTTGTAGTAAACCTCTGCAATCTGAGTCTCTATCTGTCGATTAGGAAACTTTATCTCTACATTTTCAAAGTTGGGGGTTCTCTAGTTCCCCCTCCAAGGTTGCTTGGTGGTGGGAGCGGAAGCGGGAAGCGGGAAGCGAGAGCGGAGAGTGACATTTTCAAAAGCTCCTAGATCGGGAGTGAAATTTTATATAATATATTTTTTATCTATTTTGATGCATATATGCCAACAAAAGCATGTAGAATGATGAATTAGATATAAAAAGCATAAAAACATGGATTAAACCATACAACATCAATCATCTAGAAGTTATAATCTTCATCAACCACATGTCCACAAGTTACAAATTCTCATTTATATAGCATGTAAGGGTGCACATAACCAAAATAGCATCGAGTGCAATCCATCTCTGAACCGAAAATACATCAACAAATAGGCTCTAGATGGCCTCTAGCATCCAAAAAAATCATGCTACAATAAATACCTACATATCATCAAAATCATTGCCTATATTGGGATCTTTGTCATTAATATCACCCTCTAAGCATTAACATAAGATAGAAACAAAGTAGCATGTCGAGTCAAGATTTTGTTTGAGTGATGGGTACATATTTTAGTAGGGTCATGATAGAGGAGTTCGCAATCGATGTCACTAATATCAAGGTACATAGAGGGCTTGGCGCTCTTGATTAAATACGAGTTCTATGTTAGTTTTTGTAGCATCGAATGTGTTCTAGCCACGAAATTTGGTGGAAAGGCTAGAATACATGAGATCTCCAAGACCCAGAAATCATTTCCAGAAATTCCACCTAGAAGTGACTTAATTGGATTATTAACGAAATTTTTAATGTTTCTTAAGTCTAAACTTAAAAAAATTGGTTAATTAATCAGTATTAATTAAGTCAAGTTGAGAATCATCTAGAAACTCACATGGATCGACTTCAAGATGATCCTAGCCATTGATTAAGATTTAATATTGGTCGTTGTTGTCCTAACAGAGGATTATAAGAGGAAGTCAATGAGCACTTCGAGAATATACTTGAGATCACCATAAATTCGATTTCCAGAGTAGCAGCAGTCAGCTGTCGGAGAACCAGAGATTGAAGCAATGAGTGAGGGGTAGGGACAGTGATTCCGGAGGAAGTTTTCCAGATCTAGAGAGGCAGCAGCAAGAGGGTTGAGTTATTCCCATTGAGGCAGCGCAGAGGACTGCGTAGTTGCTTCAGATTGGCAACTCAATTTGCTGGAGAGAAATTCGTTCTCAGTTCCAAAGGTCAGGCAGAGGTCCCAGAGTGTCGTAGAGACGATTTCCTCAACAGAGGCAGGAAAATGACTTCATCAGAGATTGTTTAGAGACTTGACGTCATACAGACTGCACAGAGTAGTACAGAGGCTAACGCAGAGGGTCCAAAAGGCCGAGTTTTCTGAAGGCGGGTTGTGTCGTGATTGCTTGTGGAGGAAGGGTAATTCCCTTCAATAATTTTGCCCAGATTTTCTGTTGGCTTTATGATTCAGGTGTTGTCCTTGATGGCAACTCACTCAGAGGAATGATACAGGTGATGGCAACTCACTCAGAGGACAGATCATAGTGCAGCAGGTAAATAGAGAGATATACGGAGGTTGACCATGAAGAAAGAGCGTATATATGCAGGTTAGCGAAGCAGAAGGAGCGTACGCGTATACACGCGGGTTAATAAGTGTAAAGGCGCGTACATGTTGGAAATCATGGTTTTGGTCCGTGGTATTTGGTCCATAGTATTTGGTCCAAAGTGACGACCCCAAGTATTGGGTTCATGGTATTGTTTTGACATGGTTTTGAACCATGGTATTGAGAGAAGCCTAACCTATATAAGGAGAAGATCATTAGGCAAAGATGAAAAAGCAAGGAAAGAACATTTGATGAAGTGCGAAGATCTAATATTGCTGGTTATCGGTTTGTGCTGCTTGGATTGGGTTGATATAACAGAGAAGGCACAAGTAATTATCTTGAGATCTGTACGCGGGTTGTATGAGGTGAAAGCGCGTATACACGCGGTTCTGGTATAGTAAAGTGGCGTATGCATTATGAGATTTGGTATTTCAGGTTGCTATTGATTCTACTGGTTGTTGCAGAGTTCTGGGCTCTGGTTTGCGTTCTGTGTTTTTGATG